>JAPYYV010021317.1:0-12422 GCA_030522625.1 Copidosoma aretas
AAAAAAAAACAACGTGAAGAGAACAAAAAAAATACAAAAAAAAAAAAAAAAAAAAAAAAAAAAAAAAAAAAAAAAAAAAAAAAAAAAAAAAAAAAAAAAAAAAAAAAAAAAAAAAAAAAAAATCGCGGATGTATAAAACTGTTTGTGACGCCATCACTTCCGAAGTAATTTCTCGTGTCACTGCTGTCGAGCACCTTTTCTCCCACTCGGAAAAAATACTGCCTAATCTTGCATATCGGCAATTCTCATACGACGTATAGTACATTCGGTCATATCCTAAGCAGACGAAAATCCTGTATTGGGTGCGAAAAAAGCAGAGGCAGTGGCACCCTGTTTCCCATGCTATGTTAGGGAAACATCCTTGTACCAGCTACGAGTGACACTGACATTAAAATTAACGTATAGATATTTTATCCGTGTACCAGTTTATTGTTAGATTTTTGTGGGGGTGGTTTTTTCGTACCAATTACAGTTAAAATAGCATACGGATGTGTAATAGACGCAAAACCAAGTTCAATTCAATTCTTATCAATAAAAAATGTCAAATTTCATTTCTTTCAAGTTTAGATCGGGTCGGGTCACTTTGATTCCTCTACCGTATTCTATCGATCGAGGACATAAATATTTAACAATTGAAACTCCTCAAAAACAAGCAAAACTGCTATATCCATACTATAAATACACCTACTTTTAAACGAGTAAATAACCACGGGTTATTATCGCGAGAGCACAGTGGAGTGATTTTCGTCTTGGCCTGGCTGCATCAATGCAGGGTTTTCGGAGTCGCGCTCTATCTAATGAATATGATTGCATGAGAGCGGAACCAAACTTCGGTCTCGCTCTCTGTTATGAATATTGATTTTTTTTATTATTTTTTTTTATATTCATAGTGTATTCCCATCCGTACACCAACTTGAGTTGATTTTTACGGGCACGGAATCTTACCATAACCTGTTACTCCTGGCCCATCTTCCCCAACTAATCATCTGTACGACATTTCCACACCTGGATCTCACATTTCGCCAACTAGTCCAAGTAATCCCGCACCTTCCCAGAGCGCCCACGGAGTCTACCCTCGGGTCGCCTTGTGGTTCAGAACTAGCAGCGAGGCTTGGGAATAAATCCCAGCCAGGGACCGTACTGCGTAACTTTTTCTTATTTCCACTTATGAACCGGGACAAACCATCATTCCTGTCTTCAAGACACCATAAGATGACGACTCCAATACAAAATTTGGTTTGTCCAGATTGTTAAGTAGAAGCCAGAAAAAGTTACACAGTGCGGCCTTGGGCTTCCACAAGACGAGACAATACAAGATTTCGAAGAATATCGTCTTGGTCTTGGAAAATATAAAAATTATGAACATCGTCTTGGTCTTGTGCAAGGAATCTTGGTCTTGTCTTTAATAGTCTTGACTTTTCTCAATTGATTTTTTTATGTGTATATTATGTAATAAAATAGCTAAATATAAGGACATTCAATCAGAACTTATTATTTTATTATATTATGTACGTATACGTTATTAAAAACGACTCTATATTTATGTTTCAAGTGTAAGATAAGTCTACTAACGAAACATAATGTCCATTTTTCTTACTATGATCTTGATCTTTTACTGCTCAGCACAATGCGCGTCCACTCGTCGAATGACTAGATCACACTGTTAACAAAAGATCTGGTTAGCTGCGCAGCTCATTGCGCACTATACTGACTCACTCAGCTGACTAAGCTCACAGTGTGATGTAGTAATTCGTCGAGTGAAGAAGTATTATTCTGAGCAGTAAACGATCAACGACAGAGTAAGAAATAAGGAGATTAAGTATGTTTCGTGAGTAGACTTATCTTACACTTAAAACTTAAATATAGTTTTTAATAACGTACATGTGTATAATGTAATTATATAATATAATAAGTAATACAAGTGACGCAATAGTAATATATACACAGTAAATTCAATAATGTCACTGCATAATATATACATGAGTCATTTCACGAAAAACGGGATATTTTGGTGTGTGAAATACTTATGATTTTCAAAGTTTATGGTTTAGAATTTTAAAATTATTTTTTCTACGTAATGTGATGTTTGATCTAGCTGGAAACTTTTTGGTCCAGCTTTATTACCATTTTCAGAAAACACATGTTAATTAAAGTGGGATTTTTTTTTAATTCAAAAAAGCATCATGGTAATGACAGGTCTGTTATTACCGTAATATTAAACTTTTTGGGCAATTCTTGTGTCCCAAATGGGAATTTTTCAGTGAAATTTAGTTTGGTCTATATGCACACCAGAAGCCTTCGTACACGACCGTTACCTAATCGATAATTTAAAATACCTCCAAGATCAGGGGCATTACGGTAATGACCGCTTATTTTAATCAGCGTTACTATCTAAAGTATATTCACGCTGACACTGCGACTAGGCGCAATTGAATTTCTAGTTGAAAACGATTGGTCAGTATGCCTGTTCGCTCTACTATACTAAATTATCAAACTCAAATGTCAAAGAATGGGCCACTTGGCCCTACCGAATCATTTGACTCGTACAATTAAAAAGTATCAAAACTAGACTTCACAATTAGAAGGCCTTGTGTATTTCAAAATTTTTTTTTGTCTTCTTAAGGAGGCTCACACCTAATATATAGCTCATATTGTGAATACGTTGTTATAAGTATTTATTAAAAGTTATAACAAGTTTCACTTAAACTGACAATAATATAGCTAATGTTTAAAATCGTGCGATTTTCATCATAAAATTTTGTTGTCAAATTTTTAATATACGGAGGATTGAAAAAAAACTTCAACAAATTAACTTAATCTCTTCCATTTTACATGTTATTTTTAAATTTTGAGGCTTATTCTCTTCTTTAAACAAATTCATTAGGAGTCACTGACATAAAATTTGCAGATACTTCAATAGGTTTTCCAGAAAATTCAATTTTTTATATAGAAATACGAATAATTCGTGAACAATTGAATTTTTGCAAATTTTATGTCGGTGACTCCTAATGAATTTGTTTAAAGAAGAGAATAAGCCCGAAAATCTAAAAATAACATGAAAAATGGAAGAGATTAAGTTAATTTGTTAAATTTTTTTTAAATCCTCGGTATCTGAAAAATTTGACAACAAAATTTTATGATGAAAATCGCACGAATTTTAACATTAGCTATATTATTGTCAGTTGAAGTGAAACTTGTTATAACTTCTAATAAATATTTATGATAATGTATTCAAAATGTGAGCTATGTATTAGGTGTGAGCCTCCTCAATCACTAGAAAGTGTGCCTTACTAGACGGTTTAGATTATTGGAATATACATTTTGAAAAAAAAAGTTAACATATACATGCAGTATAAGCCCCTAAAATAGAAAATTTTAAATGCTTCGCGATACGGTAATTACGTTTTGGCCTGTTTTGTCCAACTTAGAGCCACGCAAAATGTATTATATGTTTTTGTTTATTTGTTAGACGACGTTTCGTTGCCTCCTCGCTGTTATTAGACTCACAAGATCATAAATCAGTGTTGTTCAAAAGAAAATAATACCTATCGTACGTATGATGAATTGATCAAACTTGTATCTCGGTTTCATTCGAATGTACATAGAATTAATTGAGGTGATCTGTTCGAAAACAATTTAAGAACGTTTGTGCCAAAATCACTTTATTTACGATTGTTTTAAAATTTTGAAGATAAGTTCTTCAGGTATCAATGTATGTTATATTTAAATTTAAGTAATCTCAGCCATACCGTTTTGAAGGTATAAAGCTTCGAAATTGACTCTTTCAAGACGTGAATCCAACCCCTAAGTTCCCAACGAGTAAGGGTTTAAACGGTATTTACAATCATTCTAAAAAATGAGTACAATATGTGAAATGTAACTATTATTAATCTCCTAAAAGATTAGAAATATGGCCCATGCCGTTTTATAGATATCTCGATGTAAAAAAAGTTTGCCATGCTTTTTTTATTATATCTATATTGTTATAAAGTTTGACTCAACTTTTCGCATTTTGTTAAAATTTTGGATTTTTTTTATGTCAGTTTTATGATGTTAAGGTTGTTGAGGTTATTTAAGTGTCAACTGACCATAATTAACAACCATTTGAAATATCAATGATTATCTGGTTTACTTAATTAGTTGAGTACCACAGGGTGGCATACACGTCCTCAAATAACCGTGAAAACGGCATCATATTGTAAATCAGAACCATAAACGACCAAGACTTTGCGGTCGCGCCTAAAACATATTGTACAAATGATAGAGACAGGGAGAGAGAGGGTAAGAAGGAGCAAAGGGTGAGGCGAACCACGAGACGCAACTTGCATACACCAAACAGATACACGTGCCGATTACTCTTTTGACGCGCTTACGCCAAAAGCGCGCATAATATATACGCGTAGGGTGTTGGGACGTGTTGTAATCAATTGCGAAATGGTACCATCGTTTACGCATTATCTTAAAGCGGCGAAATCTAGCGCACGCGTGCGTGATTCTCGTTCTTCCTGCTTCCGTGAACTGTGGCAGCCTCTATACACATATGTATGTCGCCTTATCTCGAGTTCATGAAAACGACGACACACGCGTGTGCGATAACTTTACTCGCGCGGGCTGTCTTATGTATAATGCCATATATACATACGACAAACAACGAGACTTGGTTCGTCGAATGTTTCGAGAAACTCCGAATTTTTGTCAAGTACGAGTTTACAGACCAAAAAAGTTTACCCATCGTCGTAGAGACGCTGGAAATTTAACATAACGATCATGTGGAAAAACAATTAAAAAAATTCAATCGACCATTTTTCCGTAAATTCGATTTTACGTGATTTTTCAACAAGGTTATACGTTGAATTGTAGTTTTTTTAGTATTGAGTATAGTAGAGGACATCAAAAAAGTATTGAGTATATCTCAAAAACGGAGTAGTGAAACTATCTAAAATTTCATATTTGATTTTTAAATGTCATTACGAACATCTTGTCAAAGTTTCAGCAAAATCCATCAGAAAACACTAAGTGTGATGAGCGTCCTTGAGAGATAATGTTATTCTGTGGATTATAATAAGTTTGTTGGTCTGTAAAAATGAAATATATAAATATAAATAGATAATATTCCCACATGAACATTCGGAATAGGGTATTTTCTATTTTAAAATGAGCTTGAACCTTATCGCCCCTTTTTTACAGCTATTTTCTTCTTCTACTTCTTACAATAAAAGATGGATTGCACCGGGACTTAAGCCTTTTTATTCGTTGCGTGATTGGTCGAGATTGGTCAAGAGCGGATAAATTTGGAAATGAGATTTTGAAAAATAAATAGAAAGTGATTTTAATTCGTAGATTGAGTAAAGATTGTAACTATGTCTAACAAATAATCTAATCATTTGATTTTTTTGTCCACAAATATCTTGGACATAATTATGTTGGATCAAATTTCGGGGGTTGGCGCGCGAGCGCGCAGGGGGCGTGGACGATAAATACCACATGAAAATACCCCTTATGAATAGGATATTACTTATTTCAATGGATCTCCACAATCTGGTGAACAATGTTATACTTTCTTGATGTGTCTTGATGTACTTACTCACTGAAAAAGATCCCAATTCATTTTCCGTCTACCGATGCATATTCCTCTCAACATGACACATTAGTTGCTGTAAAGTTGAAAAAAAACCCTCAAGCTTTTTCCTTGCCAAAACAATTGTCCTTATTTCCCGCTTCAGAAAGTTACACTCAACTTACTAACCGATGCGAGCCCTGACCCATTTAGATATATCGCGTACGCGTGTACGTATAGGAGCAGCACCGAAAGGCACCGCGCAATATCGTCACTGTCACGTTACAAGTTCGTTACGCGCCTAGAGGCGCAGGCGTTGCCGTGTAACAGGTCTAACTACGCCATGATACCTGCATACAAAACGTACAGGACGCCGCTTGTGTTTATACGACACCCATATTATATAGTTACTATACCTATACCAGCTTGTACACTGGTTAAGTTCGTATGATGTATAATACATCCTATATATTATACTTTCCGCGCGAGGTCCTTCGAGACTGCGCTCTCCATATTACGTGTACCTAACTACGTATATGCACGTGAAATAATACACAGTCGCCAACAAGTAGGCCTAATTCCCCACAAGTTGTATACAGTTATTTACTCGTGCTCTCGAAATGTCATAATAACTCTTCTTGACGTTGTTTTTTTTACTTTTTTTTTTTTTCTTAAGGACTATTGATCACTGGAGTATTATGTACAAAATACTTTGTCGACGGATGTAGTGAATGTTCGTTATTTTTGCTCTGTCGCTGATAGGCTTGCTCCATCTGCCTTATGTTTCTCGGTTTTAGGCGTGACTGCTTTGCAGAAGTGCGGTCTAATAGGCATAATTAGGTTAGAGCGAAAAACGTGTAGCATACGTATAGTGCATGATGAAGAAGTGTAGTAAATACTCTAATCTGACCTCCAAGCGAGACCGTGACCAGGAATCGAGAACACATAGCACACCATTTTTTCTTACTCGAAAAATAAAATGGTTCACAGCATTTGATACCATAAGCATATCACTGAAAGATACCAATATTTGTTTGCACTTCGGAAAAAAATAATTTCATCGACCAAATATTTTCAAACAACGGCATTATTCCTCTGAACTGTTAACATTTGGGAGCACTGCTTCGTACCATCAGTATCGGTGTCACGAACTTGACACTAAACAAAAGTCATGATCAAACTGATAGCATCGCCTTATTGTAAGCAGTGTCAAATTTTTATCCATAAAACTCTCATTGTTATCGCAGCAAATGCCAAATACCGATGCTTAACTTTCTTTCGAAGCAAATTCAAAAGTAACTCCTTTCTCGCGTCAAATCTGAGGACTGATAAGGTTTAAAATCAATATCATAAAAGGATTTAATGAAACAAAATTTTGAGCACGAAGAAACATTTTCACGTAACTTGGAGTCAACTTAGTGCCCGATAGTAGAAGTGTTAGTTGAAAAAAATTTTGTCTTTCTCAACATACTAACGTTTTCCTAACATTCAGCCATGACATCCTTACATAAGTACTTACTCGATACAGAGATTAATGAAATCCAAACATATGATGGAAAACAATATCCTAAAATCGCAAATCGATGTAGTACTTGCTTCAAAAAGCAGACCAGTGCCAATTTACGGTTTTGAAAAGCGTCGCGTTGTTGGTATAAGAAATTAAAAATTTACCAATTGTACATAGTACCTTGAAATTGACTTGTTCAAATTTCACGACTAAAAACACCGCGCTGACAGATTCATCATATACTTGCACAAGTAAAACCGTAGCAGCCTACACCCGTCGCAATTAAGATGTAAAAAGGCTTTTATCGGCTAAACTATCGATGTATCGGAATTCTCGTTATGTAGCCATGGCACGTACCTTTCTCGCGCGCACAAATTGCGACACGAGCCAATATCATTTCTGTCGCAATGGGCTATAGTGTAATGCTATTTTTTGGAGTCCCCGACCGTCGTCGTCAGTATGTAAAGTACATAATGTATGCGATTGTACCGCGCGGCTTCTGGTTTTGGCTGCTGTCGAGATACAGTTTTGTCGTCGCCCGTTCGTTGTGGCATTCGAGATTTCTCGTATCTCAGTGCTTTTCGTTCGGGAATAATGTCACTTTGTGCTCCCATGCCGTTACGAGTTTTATATACGCGCACGGACATACACAAGCTTTTGCTGTGGTATCTTATAAGTAAATCCTTTTTTTTTTTGTATTATACTGTACTGACATACTATAGGTATTACCTACTATACGTATTACATCTTTATCATTACATATTTATAATATATTAATTACATATTGATATCGCCGTTACTATTGTATATTTCGCATCTTTATCATCTGATTTCGTATGACCTCATCTTTTCTAGAGCCCTTTTATATCATTTAGCATATTTTTCGCTTTTACCAATTGTGCATGTGTGTCCTTATTCATCGCTTTATATTTCTCTATTCACTTTTTGTTTTTCTCACATCGCTGTTATAATTTTGTATAATCTTAAAACTAACTTCTTGAACCTAATCGAAGTCATGGATTAAATTCCCGACAAGCACCCTCAGAAAAAAATCCAAGTGCCCTAACCGGGGATCGAACCCAATCCCTCTCGAGCAGCGTTGTATCCGTGGCTAGTACGCTAACCACTGAGGGCACTGAGCCAACGACAGCTCTTATACGTATATCCATGTATTATATGTTATACATACGTAGTTGTACCAAACGCGAGCCTATGTATCATATATAGACAACATAAATTTGGTCGTCGTCGGCGTCTGTATATATGTATAGATTTTGAAATTTTTTAAAAACACGCGCGTAGAGTAGGTACCTATATATAAATACCTATGAGAATATAAATGGTGCTTATATCTGTGAGTGGCATACAATATATACGTATAATATCGTCGCTCCAAGACCACTGGAATCTCTTGATGAAGCAAGAAATTACGTTGGTTTAATATAGGCAGCGGCAGCAGCAAGAAAAATATCGCCGCACTCGCTGACTGGCTGGCTCGCGAGCCGCTGTCGACAAAATGTAAATTAATCATGAAATTAATCGCATTTTAATGCGTGAATCGATTATGTACGAATAAAAATAATACGAATAAAAGTAATAACAATAATAATAATAAATAAAGCGCAGCGAAGAAAAAATACGCGCAAGTATGCGTCTTGTCGGCCCGTCCTACACCTGCCTATATTTAGCTCGTGACTACTATCTCGCGAAGAAAAACGATGTACAGGTTTTCCGACGAGCCTCACGAAGCGATTGAGCAAACAACAATCTTACGATCCTTTTCTCGAACGAGATTCATACCTTTCCGATGGAGCTCTCAAATAATCCAGTCAACGAGACGAAAGTATCATAGCTCGCGAGCTTGCCCAGCAGACAAAACTTTAGCTGTGTCAAAATAAAAAATCAGTTTTTCACGATACCCGCCACGAAATATGCCCCAAATATAACGCGGACGATGCGATTTGCACAAACGCATGTAGCAAAATTCATGCGAGATTCCTAAGCGACTCGCGCTACGAATTCTCGATGGGAATTCCGACGTTACTTCGAATCTTTGCGAGAATCTTTAAGTCTTTTACATACTTTAAAATTATACGCTTGAAATGAGGACTCCAAAGTCATCAGAATCCTCAACTATTATTCCTACCTGACTTTCATTCAACGACCTCCAATTACTCAAAAAGAAGACTCCGAAAAGACTGCAAAGAGATTCCAAAAGTATTTTCGTGACTTTCACCAAAGACGATTCGAAACGAAATATCTATGACATTTTGAGTCGTCCCTTTATTCCGTATAACACACGTCTCCGGGCGTGCTCGACAACGACACTCCCTATACTCTCCCAGAAGATTTTTATTTCCCTCTCTGCATTCCCCGCCGTTTTTTCTCTCTATTCATGCATACATACATACCACCCATTAAGTCGATCATTGCAGTCCACTCTCTTCCTCGTCCCAATATCGCGCCGCACTTTTATCTCTGCCCCAGCGGGCCTTACTTTCCTCCGTTGGGACCCAGCTCGGCTGCTATCTCCCCTTCGGCCTTTTACGACGCATTCTTTCCTCCCCCCTCTTTTCTTACCTCACATTCGTCTGGGTCCTCGTTGCAGTGCCCCTTTCAGCCACTGATGGGCTGTTCAGAACTACTACTGTAATTGCAGGTCCCCGTGGCTTTTATGTGTTGAACCTCTGTATGTGTATGTTTGTGTGCTCGCGTAATAGATTCGATGATGAGCTAAGCCCATCATGAAAAGTCATCCTCGAAATTTTCTTCCTCGTAGCTCCCCGTCAGGCGGTGAATCTCTGAGCGGGATTGCATTGATACCCACATAATACCCATACGTATTGTACAGTCGATGTAGAAAAGCCCCCCGCAATGCTAGCGTTCTAAATTACTTTCGTTATTAACCATCAGCTAATTTGCCGACATCACTGCGCAGTGTATGCCTACTATGCTATATATATATGCGATATATGTATCATCAACAATACCGAATTGATTATTCTCTACTGCATCACACCAGGGTACGCGTGTGATGCTCATTTTAGGTGAGACTTTGAAATAAAACCTCTCTTTTTTAATAGTGGGAATGAGAAAATCTCCTGAAAGATACCTCTGTATTGGCAAATGCCAAAGCACAGGTAGTGTTCGATTTACCCTACAGTTTAGATGCAAGTGCATGTATTATACGGGCGCCTACCGACTAAGACCATAATTCCCAGGGGATTGTAGACGAAAGGTTATACCCCTTAAAACAAGAGAGAAGCGGAGAAATAGTAGAAAGATTATGGGCAAAGGTTCGATGACTGACCCCAATACCAACAGAGAAATCTAGTCAGCACTGACGCAAAATTTTGAGACTCAAATTTGAGGAGTTACCTCGGGTAGAAGAGGAAGAATAACATCTCGGCCAGATTTTAGATTTGAGATAAGCTGGCCCTGGCCACTGAAGAAATCGTCGGCCATCCTGTCGGCCAGGACAGTAAGCTGCTGGATTTCCTCTACGGGGACTAACTGACTACAGCTGCCAGCGGAAACCCATACCCGCCCAAGCCACACAAGTGGGCACCGACCCCGAAAGGTATTGCCTAAGAACGATGACGACGCCCCTCTGTGATCATGTTTGCCTAGAGTAGTATGTACATCAGATACCTATCTACCTGCAAAGCACCACAAAAAAGCAGCATTGCTGCAGTACATAGCGATTACATTTCTGACGTACTTGGCTTACGAGTACATTTATCATCATAGACGACTTGCTGGCAATTGATTTCATGTCAAGTGAAAGGGCAGAAGGG
Organism: Copidosoma aretas; assembly: GCA_030522625.1. Classification (NCBI taxonomy): domain Eukaryota; kingdom Metazoa; phylum Arthropoda; class Insecta; order Hymenoptera; family Encyrtidae; genus Copidosoma; species Copidosoma aretas. Next base: position 10,862 of record JAPYYV010021317.1, read on the forward strand.
TAGCTCTGGTCTGCCCTCTTCCTCTCCGCATTGCACCGTGCGAGGTACCGTGGATACTGAGTGTGAAGATGGATAAAGCAGCGACAGCAGAAAGGCGCTCATTGCACCAAAGTAATTTGATTCACTCGGCCTGATGCAGCAGGCCAAACCCAATCGGGGTGAATTGCCGTCCGTCCGCTGCCTACTTTACAGTTAATTACTCGTGCGCCCCACCCGTTGCCCCCTCGCCTCTGCGGCTACTACTTACCGTATTATTCTCGTTATTTATCGGCCACTGAGCCTAAGCTGTATGGTGTATCTGTATTCTGAGAGCGTCTCGCAGAAGCTCAGTTGGCTAAACACCAGGTTTTCAACTGAAAGAAACCTGGTTTAAAGATCGGCTAATACCGAGCCTCGACCAAGTGAAATTTGAGTTTGATCCCCGGCTAACGCTAGACTAAGGCACCTCTTATTTACATCATGTACCTTGATATGATCAGCTCACTCGCGGGGAACACTATATTCAAGTTAAAAAAGGTCTTTCACTCTTCAAAAATGAAAAACATGTTTACAAATATTAAAATGTGTTATGTCGGAGTCCAAATGGGTACCCAAAAGCTAATAAAATTACGAATCGAACAAAGTCCACTCTTAGTGTCGTGGTAGTGATAGATATTTGTACAAGCGTAATGTGCATAATGGTTTCTGGAATCAAGTCACGTAGGAGCTGAGCTCTACGAGGCAAGTTAAAGAATACATATCTACTTACTACCACCAATTTTTTTTCTTGTTAAATACACCCCCACCCTCTATGCGAAAATGACGTGCCGTTGAAAATCTGTTGCACACGGTGACACACTCTGCGATAGCGAAACGATATTGGACTGATTTAAACTCCGTTGGACAGACAGACAGATGATTCACGCATTGTACTACTACTACGCATCGGGTGATTTTTCATATAAACACTCCTCTTCTCCAGGGGTTATAGTTACTTCAAAAGAGTAATTTTCAAATATTACTCTTTTCAAAAGAGCAAAAAGCCAAAATTACTCTTTTCAAAAAAGCAAACTTATATTTCGCATTGATGAATGATGCTGCAGGTTATGTGTCTCGTTCTTTCGTTTCTGATGCTCGCTCATGTGTGTATATGTATATTGTAAGTCCCCGTACTCTCGCTGGTAGTATGATACTCGAACTCGACTACAACTATCGAAGTATAGAATCAGATCCCTGGTATTTGTTCATCATCGCCCGAAGGCTCAGACATAGCTATTTTGACCCAGCATTGTGTATTTTAGCCACACAGTGGAAAACAATGGGTTGACAGTAAACACGTTGGATTTTTTCTATGGGAGAGAAAACCTACAACTACGGCCCTATGGTCTCAAATGCTCAATAAAACCTACAACTAATCGGTGTATTCCCTGAGTCATCACCGGGTGTCTACACTGGGAAACTAACGTAGCAGCGTCTGCCACAAATTATTCGGACCGAGACGCAATCTGAAACAGCGCCATCACAGGAGATATTTGGAGTTACTGGACCGGCTGAAAAGCACGGAAACATATGGGAATAATTT
>JAPYYV010021318.1:0-18460 GCA_030522625.1 Copidosoma aretas
AAAAAAAAAAAAAAAAAAAAAAAAAAAAAAAAAAAAAAAAAAAAAAAAGAGTCCGAGCCGGAGTCCTCGGAGAGAAATTCGACGCGCGTGAGCGGGGAAAGTACAGCTGTCATAGCCGAAGAGGGATCCCCGCTGTCTCTCTCCCGATGATAGCGAGCCGCGACGATCTCTCCCCCCGTGCGCGGCCCGCAGCAGCGTGAGCTGAATAAACCGGGCAATTTATTTGGGGACGAATCCAGCTCTTCCTCCCCCCTTCCCTCGGCACTCGAGTACCGACCGCTCTCGGGCGAGCCCCCGAGGTGTTGCGAGGCCCAAAGGGAGATAGGACCTGCCCTGCTTCCGGGTGCTCTTTGCGTTGACAACTTTTCCCTTTTTTTTCCCCCTCCCCGCGATCTTCGGTAAACCGTGGGACATTCAATCGACTGGAAGTCACGATCGTCCGCCCGTTAAAGCCAGCGCTCGAAATTCATGCACCTGGCTCGGCAGAGCCTCCCTTGGGCCGCGGTACATGCCGCCTAACTCTCGGGAGCTATTGTTTTCGGATGGAGTGCCGCGGGTTCGAGTGGATCGAGGGCCGGCCGATCTCGAGGCCTCTATACTCCTCCTCGCTCGGGGGTGGAATCGTTTCGTTTCTCGTCCGAGGGAGGCTGCCTCCAACGCTCGGAGAGGCGAAACGTGCGGGACCACTGTGACTTTTATCCGCCAATGGGGCGTAAATCGTCCTCGACCGCCTTTCCCCCCCCCCCACCCCCCCCCCCCCCCCCCCCCCCCCCCCCCCCCCCTCCCCCCCCCCCCCCCCCCCCGCGCCCCCTCGGCCTTCCCTCTCCGCGTGGGTTGGATCATCCTGTAACCTGTGATAAAACGTTATTGTTGTTGTTGTTGTTGTTGTTGGTTACTTACCTCGTTTGGACATTCGAACCCACGTACGGGAAAATCAGTCCAATGTCGATCGTGAACAAGTATTGCGGAGGGATAAATATTGCAAAGGATGGGCCATACAGTGAAAACACAAGATTTTTCTTTTTATGGTATCTGCTTGATATTTGTTATTCTTTGAAACCCAACGGCGTATCTTTACAGCTGTTTTTCCGCGCACAGTCACTCGTTGCTAGTGGCAAACATCATTCACGTGCGCGTCGTAACAACAATATGGACGTTGTAAGATACTTAAACATGTGTATACGATTCAACGACATTTTTTCAATATTAAAACTCACGTCAATGATCATAATGATAGCAGTACTGTTCGCGTACCTTCGATAATTCATAATTTATGATTCAATAACTCTTTGAATTAAAATCGTCCTCGAAAACAACTCTCGCCTCTCGAGTATATAATGAACAATTACTTTGTTTTTTTTTGTTTTTCGTTGTTTTTCTCAATCTTCTTCGCGCAATATTCTCCCACAAAACTGCTTCGTCTGCTTATCTGTTTAAAGCTTTTATAAATACTTATTTACGTGTCTGTGTGTGTATTTATTATACATTATCGTATATAATTTACCATCAACTTTAATGACCGGGAAGATCCGATTTGCTATATTTAATCATTACTTACAACTCTCCCTACAACAATGCAATATATTATTAACTAACTATATTCGGATGATACTCATCGTTTTAACAATTTTTCACATTTTTCGGTAAAAATAACGCTCATCGATGTGACTTATATTCACTATGTACAAGGAAATCATGACCGTGGCATTGGTACTACGCTACACTAATCTTCCGAATTTCTTATGTGTACACGTATTATCATTATTATGATTATTATTATTATTATCATCATTATCATTATTATATAAAAAGCAACCCGATATTTTCACGACGACTCATTAGCGCTAATTAGATTTCGCTCGGTTACGTATTATGATAGTATATGTAGTACCTTACGGTGAATAATACAGTAATACGTCTGGTGTATGCGTATAATTTACATCATTCTCTTATTTTCTCATTTGTTTTTCTTTTTCTTTTTTTTTTTAATACTTTGCTCATTATCAGTATAGTAACATTCGTGGGCGTGTCATAATTATATCTATGTACACATCACTGCTAAACAGTTTATTGTTGCTTATTTTGTATAATAATTACGGTTACATTTAGAACATGTCTGAACATCAGCAACTGGGTTTGTTATTCTGACCTGCGCACAGTCATACCATTACATATTCAACAGTCATTGTGAATTGAAAACTAGCGATATCTACATTCCTGAGGAGTATACCATATTGCGAAGCAACAATTACGTCCCTTTGTGTAGTTTTCGCACGGCCGATTTTGATCCGAAGAATAACTTCACTTACAAAACTACGAGCTATTCTTCGATATTTTTTTTTTTTTTTTTTTCCCCTCCTCATACTCGATATTACTTTGTATATATAGGTATCGATGAGTATATGCTTGTCCATGCAGTCCTCTCGACGCTTTGATCGATCGCGTGAGACGAGTCAGACGAGCGCCACAGCTTTAGAAACTTATATTTTTTTAATACGTGTATTATCGCGATGTCGTTCCGCTGCTCTTTTATTTTTATTAAAAAATTTTATTATAGGCTTGGTTCCTAAAAATTAGGACTCGAATGAATAGTTGATCATGATTTTGTGTTCATTTATACTTTTATTCTTTTGTCGCAAAGAAATATTAAAGACTAAAAAGAAAAACAGTTCGAGTATTGTAATTTATGGCTCGTAACACACGAAAGTTTAATCAAAATCCATTTTCCCGAAGAATAAGCAGACATTGTTCTCGATAAATTTACCTCGTCGTACATTATGCACCGCACGAGATCGTAAATACTGTAACAACATACCGTCGGGTGAAAACTTTTAATTAATAATCCCCGAACTTTCTGTTACACGAAATATGTAACCGCTCATCCCGGCTCTGGTCCGAACAATGTTCGAACTTCCGATCTACCGGTCGTCGTATGATTCACCGAAAATTTAAACTCTACTATTGGAATCTCGCGAGTATCGGCCAACAGATGAAAGATAGCGGAACGACTCTGCGTCCCCTGATTGTTCATCCCGAGTAGGGCACATATCATTTTTTTAAACCGACCAAACTTGGCTGGCGGTATGAAAAAGTTTTCGCAGCCGACGGCTGGCAAGCATTACACGGCCATCGATCGATCGGAACTTGGTAAACTTCTTTTTATAGTCGCAACTTTCGCAAAGAGCCCTCGCGCCCTCCGAACTAATGTAATGGAAAATGTTACTCGCGCGCCCCCGTATGGCGCAACGCCCGAGGAGTCCCGCGATAATGGCACCCACCGGATCATCTCGCGCCTTCGCGTCGCGCGATCTATTTTTCATGCCGCGCCCGTGCGCGTGGTTTATTCACCAGTTGTGCATTTGTCGCTCCGCCGAGCGCGACGAATCGATGAGCTTTCGCTTTTATTTTTCTAGCCAAGGTCCCGCGGCGAGATGCGCGAAAACATTGATGAGCAGCCAAGGTCTTCGGCTATCGTTCGCGGTTGTTCACGAGTGCGCACGATCGATCATCATTACGCGGGGAGGACGAATTTTGAAACTTTCTACGTCATAATACGCCCAACGTTGACTTTTACCCCGACCGTCGTTAATGAATGACAGCTTCTTCTTACACACGGTACGGACGCGCTGGATCGGTCTTTTTTTTACGAGAGTTTCCATCCAATGGCGTCGCGCGTCGACTAGACTATCGATCGCCGCTCTTGTTTTCTCCCTCCTCCCTTTTTATTTATCACCCGTCGCGTTAATATCACCCGTGACTACACTCTACTCCCGATAAGTGGAAAAAGGGGGGGGGGGGGGAAACGAGAACGCAAACGTCCATCCAGACGCCACTTGAACCCTGAGAGTGGTTGCAGGGGCCCAGCCGTCGGCGATGGGAAAAATAAAAATCTCGGCTCGCTGTGGATTTTTATCATCGATGAAAGGGTGCAGTATGCACGGCACGCACAAACGATGATCGACGGTGGACGACCTATTTTTTTTACCCCCAACAGATTTGAAAATTCAACAGCATCGCGACGCGGCGAACAATACGTCTCCCGCGATCGATCGCGCCGTCGAGAGGACCGCGATCGGACGGTCGGGTGGAACAAAAAAAAAGTCACCCCCCCCCCCCCCCCCCCCCCCCGCGCGCGACCCCGCCCCCCCCCCCCCGGCCGCCCCACCCAACCCCCCAGAGAACTCACGGCGGAGATCAGCGCGCCGACCTGGGGGGCGCCAGTCCGAGTATCCTCTTGAAGGCCAGGCGGAACTCGGGCGAGAAGACGGTGTAGATGACGGGATTGAGGGTACTGTTGAAGTAGCCCAGCCACAGGAACACGCTGGCGAGGAAGTCCGGGGGCGGCCGGCAGGGCTCGCAGAGCGCCTGGACCAGGGCGACGAGGAAGAAGGGCAGCCAGCACGCGACGAACGCCCCGGTTATACTGATTCACACGTATCGTGTATATATATATATATATATATATATATATTGATTGTACGGACAGGGGGGCAATTTGCTTTTCCTCCGAAGCAGCGCCGGTGTAGGTTTTGTTTATTCTCGTGTCAGTTGTTTACTTACATGGCCAGGGTCTTGGCGGCCTTGCGCTCGCGCTTCGCCTCTATCGTCTCCCGGCCCCGGCGCATCGACGTTGCCGCTGCTGTTGCAGCCGCTGCAGCCGGAGTCGTCGTCATCGTCGTCGTGGTTGTCGTCACTGCCGAACTGGCGCCGCTCAGGGCGGTTATCAGGGCTACCGGCTGTTGGGTCGGATTGGAGGCCCCGTTGTGCGAGGACGTCTTCTCAGGCGAGACGGACGAGTGGTCGGGCGTAGAGCGGGTTATGGTGAAGGCGGTCGACTCCTCCCTCGGTCTGCGGGCGATGAGATCGGGAAGATTGGGATTTCGTTCGTGTCGGACGTATGTTCGGTAAATGTACTTAAGCCCGAGGGAATCTAACGGGGTTGGTTATTTCAAATCTCAGGACACGACCAACAAGCCAGTATCAACGGTTTGGTACTCACGTCCAGGGCATTTTTTCAATTCGCATGTACTTCCGACTTGTTTTACATTTTTAACCGAGACTCACTGCTGACTTGCAGTTGTATCATTTGCACTTTTTTTGATAATCAAACGATCTCTTTGAATAATGGACTTTTTACCGATATACAAATACGAGTTAAGAGAATCCGGCAATGACTCTGCATCACTCGATCAACGGAGAATTAAATTTGCGAATACAATGAAAGTAATTGGCCATGTATATTCAAGGATCGGCACGGTGCAGAGCCTCTGTACCGAATGACTCTGCTGAATCGACTGATCAAATTCAATGTCGGAGCAGCGGCGCCTATACTCCCGAGTTTCAATGCCCGTCCGACCCGATACGGAGCTGTACTACTGGGCCGGCACCGAGGGACAAACGAACATCACGCTCGTTGAACACGACGGACACGCGGGCGAGCGGGTGGATTGGACGATAATGACGATGAATAGAGTCGAGATTGACGTGTAACCTTCTCTGGACGAGCTTGAGGAGGCCCTTGCGCTCCCGGGGCGGCTGGATGGTCGTGCCGGGTCGCTTGCGGATCCGTCTCCTCGCGGCCTGGAATATCCTCCAGTAGAGGAAGAGGATCACCAGCAGCGGTACGTAGAAGGTCGCGCAAGTCGCGAATATCTGTGGACATCGGGAGTTGAATTAGTTTCTAGGCTTTTTTTTTTTGTTTTTTCGCCTCGAACACTCTGGATCGTCCAGTAAATTGACGATCATCGGCAACGATCTAAGGTGCGGTTGATTTTTAATCACACGCATTACAGATCAACTATAACGGGGTATATTTTATTTATGGTTTTAAAAATAATTTTACGGAGTTGTTGTAAAGATCATAGAAGACTTCGATTAATTATTTCCGGCTCTCATATTCAATTTTCGTTAAATTCGTTGGATAAGTTACGAGTAATCATCAACTTTGAAATCCGAAAACCCCCGATCCTCGGAACCAACTTTAAATAATAAAAATTCACCAGATCTCGATAATCACTCCTAAAACAATACAAAACGCCCCCGTTGTACAAACTCCGCGCGCGCGGCGCTTCATTACAACAGCGGGAGTTAACCTTCTTCGTCGTCGTCGTCGTCGTCGACGAAACAAGCCTCGCGAAACTCGGTACAAAGCGTCAGCGCCAGGTACAGAGAGTGGTATACGGGAAAGCTCAAACTCTCCCAAGTCGTCGTCGTCGTCATCGTCACCCCGCGATCCCGATCCCGGGGATTCGGAGCGGAGTCTTGCTAAACTCAATCTCCGCGCGACGAGGCCGAACAAAAATCTAATTCACCCTTCCGCCCCGGCTCCTGTTTCGCCCTATTCAAATGCGCCGTCTCACCCCGCTTAGCGTCGCATGCCTCCCCTCTCCGACGAATAGGAGTAGTTCTAACGCAGTTTGAATTCTTTCCCCCCCCCCCCTCCCCGCCAGTACTTCTCACGCCTACCTCCGACAATTCAATTCGATCAGCACTCTGCTGCACTACTACTCCCCCTCCTCCTCGCCGTCCGCGCGTCACTGTTGGCAACTCCAACGGGTTTCCTTTCGATACACCCGTCGCTCGTTTTTACCCTGACACCAGATCCGGCAAAATTTTTCGCCCGAGGAAATATTCGTTGTGACGATTGCGAGTGTACGTTGGTATATTTGCTACGAACGAGATCCGCTCGGTACGGGGGGAGTTAGAGCGGTACTACGGCCAACCTCAATGGGTTTGTTCATACTACGATTATTCGATTTTACAAAGCAATTTTACGCACAACGATTTCTCCTGGTCCGCGCTATATGGATAAATAACACCAACAGTAAATTTCTAATTAACGTATGCTCTCGCACGGTGCGGCTTCTTCATATTTCGACATGTCATTCCATCCATGATTATTTACAATGGCATACTGGTTTTCTATCAAACCAACGTTACGATTTAATTTCTCGAACGCGGCTCGAAAGTGTAGGATTTTGGAATGAAAATCCGCGGAAAACTTTATTCCGACATAAATAACCCCTTGAATACACAATACAGCGTCGGACAGTCAGAGCGGCGGACCGAAGTTCCGGTGGGGAGCGCGACGTAATCCAAAGTTTTTCATTCCGGGCTCTCCGAGTGTACTCGTCGTCGAACGGTCGCGCGGATCCGTTTAGCGCTCCCCCCGTTGGCTGTAACACCAAAGTTCGGATCTCGGAGCGAAGATTTATAAAATTACAGCAGGTGCCGCGCTACTAGCGCCACGCCCATAACCGGGTAAAGTCCGGGCAACCCGAGCCCCCCGCGTCGGAGATCGCGATAATTCGATCGGGAGCCGTGTACCACTCCCGATACTCCGCGAGCGCGAGGCTTATCGACGCCGCCCCCCCCCCCCCCCCCTCCCCCCCTAAGGCCAATCCGCTAGAAGCCGGGCCCCCTCCCCACCCCCCCCCGCCCTGCTGCAGGCTCTATCGGGGGTGAGGGAAAAACTTGGCGCCTCTCCGCCCCCGTAAGGAGAGAGCTGCTGCAAATTAGCCGAGCGCGGTGATTCGTATCGCGAGCCCGTCGAATCGAGATTCCGAGCCCTCATTTTCCCGCGCGTGTATTCTAGGTCGCGCGCTGATGATAGTTGAGCGGCCCCTCCCCCCGGATTATTCGTGTATCCCCTTTCCTGCCCGGGCTGATTGGAAATTGAATACCGGAGCGGAGGATCGCGGGGCCGCTCCTTCCTCGACGGCGCTGAATTGAGATGAATAAGCCGCTTAGACGGGGAGGAGGTCGATTTTTTCCTTCCGTGGCCGTGGGGTGGGCGGGGGGGGGGGGGTCGGAGGTGAATTGCCGGGCGTGGGTGGGACTACATTCGTCCCCGAACACCGCGGCTGAGCAGACACCCGTTCGAAAGAGACGGAAATAAAAAAAAAGGGGGTAACACGCGGTTGTTTTCGCGACTGTTTCCGCTCCGCTGAGCCCCCGACCGTATTTTCCGTTGCGCGTGTGGATATCCGTCGATCGTTCGCAGACTCGCGTGAGCCCGTATACTCCCGCATAGCCGTCGCGAACCGCGAGAATACGGGGTATGTACAGGCGTTGCCGATCGATAGCGCCAAACAGTTTTGCGGAGAGAGGAGGTCGGGGCGATGGCGAGCTTTTCCTTCCTGGGAGGAAGAACGGACGGAGGGCCCTAGCCGTGGGATGGTACTCCGCTGCTGCTCACCTGATAGGCCGAGTCCTGCGAGACGAGGCACTTGCCCTCGGCGATGCGGTCCAGGTAGCCCGGGTCCTTCCAGCCGAGCTGCGGCGCCAGGGATACGCCCAGGGAGACGACCCACACGGCGACCACCAGGAAGCCTATCCTCCGGGGGTTGCGCGCCTGCAAGCAGATTGTTTGTTACATGTACTTGTACGATACGCGCGGGCCTCTTTTTCATCATCTGCTGGTCTTACTGCGGTGGTGAAACGTAGGATTTTTCTTTTCTTTTTTTTTTTCATTGCCGGGACTGCACAGTTAAAAGTTTTGTGCGATTGGCAATTTCACACAAATTATTTGCTGTAATTGCAGAAAATTATTGTACTTTTGTTCACAAAATAGTTGTACTCAATGGACAAAGTTTGTGTATAAAGTATCTTTACAACATATTGTGTATTAATTACAACTATTTTGTGTAAAGTACAATTTACAGAAAACGTGTGAAGTCTGTTTCATTCCGAACAGATTTTTTCTGTTTACAAGTGAACAGATATTGAACAGTGTATATAGTAAGGAAGTAACATATTGAAGCGAGTGATCGTAACTTCGTCTGATCATATACGTGTTATACTACTAAAATATATCAAAAACGAACATATCGAAAAAAGTTATCGTGGCGTCTGACTATATACGCAGGATACTACTGAAATGAAAAAACTTGCAATGAAGCGAGTGATCGTGGCTTCGTCTGACCATATTCGTGCTGTACTACTAAGAATTACACAAATAATACGCAGTTGAAAATTTTGTGTGATTTTCAATTTACTTGCAACAAATTATTTGCAACAATTACACAAAATTAGTGTACTTTTGTTCACAAAACACAAAATTTGTGTATTTTTACAAATAATCTGCGTAAAGTACAATTTACAGAAAACGTGTGTAGTCTGTTCAATTTTGAGTAGATTTTTTCTCATTATAATTCAACAGATTTTGAACTGTGATGCAGGATAAGAGTAAATAGTGCGGAATGGTTGAAGCGAAGGGGACACAATAGTGGGATTCCAGGGATAAACGATGAACGTAGTGCTTAAGGAAAAAATTTCCAAGAAATCGGCCGTTCCTGCAGCTGCTACGGCTTTTGTTGGAAACGATCGCGAGTTGATTAAAGCGGAACGAGAGCTGAAGAAAGCCCGCGCACCGGGTTTATCGTCCCCTGTATACTGCGATTTAAAATATGCATATAAATATTATACACGCACTTGCGCTAACGTTTCATGTGCGAGCTAACACGCGCGCGAACGAGGGCCCATTAATAATTTCGCCTCTGCGAGCGCTTTTTCTACGTATACATCCTTTTTTTCCTTTTTCTGCCGCCATCGCTCGCCACCAACAGAGCACTACGCGCGGCACGGGGAGTCCAGCAGGGGATAAGTGTGTTTGCACAGGACGAGAGAGAGAGAGAGTGTGGGCGAAGGGAAAAAGTGCTCTCGAGTGCGTCTGGTGTGTACGTGCGTGCGAGCACCGCCGGTGGGATATACATCCATCCGCGCGCGCCATCGATACAGCCGAAGCTAGCGCAGACGAAACTGACGAGACATATCGAGGGCCATTCTTCTTTTCGTTTCGTCCTTGCATCTCGATCCGGCGCGCCGGCGTGGGTGCAGACGCGAGCCGGGATATTTTTCTGTTTTTTTTTCCCCCCCCTTGTACGTGGAGGAATAAAGTACAGTGCTCGAATTTGAATTCATCGGGTCGAGATTGGCCGTGAATCCCTGACTCGGGTTTTATTTTGTTTTAAAAATGACGTGATCGATCGAGAGATGTTTTGTCGAAACTCCAGAGCAACGTTTGGTCAAGAGTCTCGTTTTTTGAACACTCTTTTTGCGTTATATTTTACGCGAGGTACAATACACATCCATCATCGGTATTTTTTGCAAGAAACAGGAGCGATTTTCACATTCGCTGGCCAGAGCAATTTCATAAGCGGGAAAAATTCTTTGGCTCCAAGTGTCCGAGACGTTGACTTGAATTCTCGAAAGGAAAACGTGCAAGCGCGTGATACTATAAATTGTAAAAACACGCATAAGAAAACCTCGGGATGAATACAGTCACGAGAACAGTAGAGTCCCGAATATTCAAATCGCCCCCGAATTGGCCCAATTCTCTACGCGAATACGCGGTTTTTTCGTGAAAAATAAATCACGAAGCAAAATAATGCGAGCGAAAACGTTGAACGGTAGAACAAAAAAAACACAAGAAGATCTCTGGATCGAAGTTTACCCTCTTCTCCCCCGGGAGAAACAAAATTCTCGCCGGGAGTGGCGCGAAAAGGACTTTTAACGAGCTCCTTGCAACTTCGGCAGCCGGTGAAAACTAATTCAGTCCTCTTTCGCAATAACTCGGGCCGCTGCTGCCGAGAGACGAGAGAGAGAGAGAGAGAGAGAGAGAGAGAGAGAGAGCAGCCCCGAGGGGCCGGGCAATCGATTAAACCGTTGTGCTCTCCGACGCTGCAATTAAAGAGCGCATTCCGCGCGGCCTTCGGACGGACTGATTCCACGATAGACTCTTCCTTTCCCCCTTTTCATCGAGTGCGTCGGCTCGGTGTAATCGTGCCTCTTGCCCGGCAGCTGTTTTTTTGCCTGCGCGAATATCGCGGGAAACGTCGGGCACAAAGGAGGACGGGGAAATTGGAAATTTTTGAAACCGCTCGTTGCCGACGCGGTATTTCTCATCATTCTGAGACGACGGACGTTTTTGTTCTGTATTCTCATTGCTTTTAGTTGATAAATCGGCGAAGTTTGCGTTTTTTCCATCTATGAGTGTATTTTTCATTTTGTTCGGAGAGCCGCATCGCAAACGGATTAAAAATATTTTATTTTTGTGTCAGAGATCTTCATCGATTGCAATTAGTCCGCGTTTAACAACGCGAGTTTAATCAAAAGGCCAACGTAATCTGAGCGAGCTTTATTAGCCTCCCGAGCGTCTCAAAATACAAATTTCGATGGAATATTCATTAATCACTCGCAAGCCATTAGCAGTCAAAATTACAGTCCCTCGGCGGAGGAGGGGCACGCTCAAAGGGATTCTTGTCAGCCAGAACTAGTTGATTAAGCCTGTTATTGCATTTTTCGACCGTCAGCCGCGGAGGCGCCTGCGGTAAAATTTAATCTTGAATTTTGAATTTAAATTGCCCCCGGTGGGCATTACGTCGGCTCTGCTACAACGGAATATTCAATTTGTCGCGCGAGTTTCGGTCGTTACTTTGAAAATAAATTGACCCCTCGGCATAATGCGTTTCTTTCATCAATGTTTCCAACAGCTTCAATTTGCGCGCAATGAACATTCATGGGATGCATTTTTTTCTGCTCCATTCAACTCGGAGGTCGGGGTAAAAAATTAAAATTCGTTTTCTCGGTTAATCGTCGGTCGAGAGCTCTCCGCCCACGGATAGACGTCTCGTTTGTTTCGCGCGTGGCGCTCGCAGTACTCGATTCGGGACAAATGAGTCCCGCGTCGATTTTTTTTTTACTTTCGCATATCCAGGGTCGGCGCGCGCGCGCTCGGGAAAATGCAAGCAAGTGCGCTCTGTTCCCGTCCGTCGGCGAAGAAACGATCGTCGATAAAAGGAACGGAGGAAAAAGTTGTATCTTCTTGTTAAGCTCGCCTCGGAAAGCGGGACGCACACCATATATTCGAGCGAGGCGAGTTGGCCGGCCGCTTCTCTTATTTTTCCAGAGCGTCCGGACGCACGAAGGTCCCTCGAGAAATAGATGTATTGTATGAACGATACTCTCTTTCGCTCGGACGCTGGCCTCGGCGTTAGGATTTCGTATACGTTTTTTTTTTCTTTCCTTTTTTTTCCCATCAGGCTTTCTCTATACACGTCTAATCTTATTTCGTTATTTCCAGACACATGTGTGTTGTACAGTTATAAGTATATATATACACATAAATATACATACACACATGTACGAGGATGAAAAGGAAAATGCTACTCGTTATCCGACATGGTGCTCTTAAGTGAGGTATATCGCCGTACTCATTCGTTCGTTTATGTGATCGCACGACTCTTTGGCTTTGTCTTCGCCTCGTGTAAGAAAAACGAACTCGATTGTATTCTGTATATAGGCGGTTAATTACTCCCATGATTGAATATTGAAAACTTTTGGCCAATGAGGAGAGTGATAATTCATGTATAGGACGTCAAAAGCGTTTGTATTCGTGTGGAGTAAAATATGCGAAACATTAAGCTAATCGAGACGAAAAATTGAACTCTGTCGGCATGCCATTCATTTAAAGCCATTTGACCAATTTCGCGCATCAAGGGGTGAAAAGTTTTCAGCATCACGCCGGTTGACGGGCAGTGATGGGTTCTGTTGAAAGTACCGCGTCGTAATTTTTTTAAAATGAATTCACATTTAAAAAAACGCCCACACGACGTGTGTACGTGCTGCGAATAATGACGAGAATAATGACGCTCCATGTATCGCGTCGCTTCAACGAGCGGGCGAAACGTGGGTACATAACAGCTGGGCGCAAACGCACGAGATGCACAAACAACCAGTGGCGAGTGCACTCGCGCACCGAGCGAATCCATCACCTGTATGTAATTGATGTCCGTGACGGCCCAGTATCTGTCGACCGCGATGGCCACCAGGTGCAGTATCGAGGCCGTGCAGCAGAGCACGTCGAAGAAGGTCCACAGGTCGCAGAGCATCGGCCCCAGCGTCCACCCGGACCTTATCTGCAACAGAGAGGCGGACGCGCGTTTTGCGTTCAACCGGTGTGTGTCGCAGCAGCTCGACGAGCGAGGTAAACATCGAACACACACTTTGCGGCTTTGGTGGTGCTGTTGTCGTTATTTACGAGCTTATTTCCAATCCGCGGCCCGTCGTCGCTGCAGCCCGTGTAATAATACGAAATAGGTGCGCGGCGCGGCAAACGAGGTCACTCTCCCGGCGCTTTCGAATATTCGTACCGCCCGGCTGTGGTGCCCAGCGCGGGTTCGCTGCGTCATGGGCGCGGAGCAGATTCGGACGGGTTCGCGTCGTCGCGCGTTTTTCGGACGTCCGACCGCGGATTACGCTGTAAAGCACGCGCGTGACCGACAGACGTTGCAGATTGACTTTTTCCAATTAGAAGCGCCGAGGCCGCCACCGGCATGCGCGCCATGATTCTTGCCGCCGCGGTCGTCGGAGGGGCGTTTAATTTCGAGCAATTAAAATCGCGCCGCGGAAAAATGCATCCTGCGCGCGCGTCCTTTCGGATTAATTTATTTCGCCGAGACTGTTTATTCGGCACGTCCGATCGCGCGCGCCACTCGGGGGAGTCTTGCTAGTGTGGAAAGGAGAAAAAAAAAAAAAAAAACCACTGGTACGTCGTTTTGCATGCGATGGACTTTTTTTATCGCATGCAGGGCACGATCGTTACGGTAGAGCTCAACGACGCTGTTGGTGTCTTTTGTAGGATTGCAAAATATACATTTCGTCCCTCGGTTATCCATTGTACCTGTAGATTCTTTATCAGTGCACTGTAGCATGCTAGTACAAGTTTAAATGCAATAGGGTTGATTCTGTTTGAAACAGGAAGGCTGGCATTGTAATTATTCAATGTGTATTTTACGAAAGTTTGGATAAAAATTCAGCACGTGCGTGAGAATCATATAGCTATAATGAAGATATATTTTTACGAATCGTCCAAATTATTAAGATGTTACGTGATTTTTCATCGCCAAGGTAAAATTTTTTCCCCTGCATTATGTAACTGGTGTCACGCGATAATTGGTCGATACATAACTCATCTTTCTCAAACTTTTTGCACTCTTATTCCATCATCCGACGGTGTATTTTGCATTTCTGTGAAAAATGTACCAGCAGTGCCTTTTACGCAAGAGTCTCACAACTCGCGGCAACTCGAGTTATCCAATTCTATTGAATCAAGAGAATGTGCCGTTATCGAGACGGTATCACTCTTTCCCATTGCAAATCCCGAGGCTAAGTTCGCGTTTGGACTCAAAAAAATCGATACTCGATTTTCCCCCCCCCACAAAAGCCCACCATCAGCAGCAGCCCGAATCCCATCCCAGACGAATAAACGAGGGAAGAAAATCCCGCGCGAACTCGGCGGGCGGCAAAAGTTATCGCATCACGCGGCTCCCATGAAATAATACAACCATCAACGGGCCAGACTATCAGTGTTCTTACACCCCACACATTTCGAGTCTCGGCACAGCACCTCGTCCGAATACACAAGACTATGTACAGCACACTACCCACACCGGTGGACCACGCACAACTATCGACGCGAGCCCCGCGAGGCGCTGGAAGCCGTCCAATAAGTTCCCCGGGCGCACTAAATCGCGCGCGGCTAAATGCAGTTCACGAACGCTCTCGAGAGTCACGCGTCCCCCCCCCCCCCCCCCCCCCCCCCGGCCCACACCCCCCCCCCCCATGGAGCCGTTGCTCCTCCTCCTTCGGTCGGCGCCGCAGAACTTGGCTGTAACTGACGGCCGTGGGAGCGAGCCCGCACGTACGCGCGTAACTCGCCGACTCGGCCGGGCGTGTCTTTGGCAGGCATCGAGCGTCGGGTTGTATACCTGTACGGAGCTCCGCACGCGACAGATCTATGGGGGGGGCGTTGTATGGTTCTGCCCCGAAATCGGCGAGGACGGAGGCGGGAACCGGTGTAACTTTGTCCCCGGGTCCGTGGCTGCGGGCGGCAGCGATTCTCCTCCCCGCTCGTGCGGGCCGAAAGTACAACCGCCGCGTCGCGCACATGGACGGAGATCGGGGTGCTCTCTGTCTCGACCAACGAGATGTTAATCCGCGAAATTCGAATCAGCGGCGGCCATCGGGAGTCACGGCCGTGCGCGCGGATGGATCGATGTGCGCTTTGGCGATCGTCGGGCCAATCTGAACGAAACGGGATGATAAAATTGATCGAGCTCCCCGTGCGGCCTGCGCATATTTCGCGCGCGCGGTGTACGCGGAAGCGCCACGCTCCGGCGATCCCCAGAGATGATTGAATCACGGGGACGCGCGGCCCGACGCGCGGCTGGGATGTGTGTGCGTGTTACGTGCGATTAAAGCGGATAGCTCCGTGCGCCGAGCGGAGTGGTGCCTCCTGCTGCGTGCGAAACAATGAAAAAAACAGGTGCCACGTCGCGGCGTGACTCGGCGACTCCGATGCTGCGTACCCATACGCAGGGGGGGGGGGGGGAACAACAATGATCAGCGGCATTCGTTCGCGGGGTTTTTTTTTTTGCACGCCTACTCCCCGTGCTGCTATAGGCGGCTCCGTGACAGCCGGCGTTTCGCAATATCGGATTTCACGGCTGCTATTGCGTCGTATCTCGTGATGATACGCGCGCGCCCGTATTCTCCCGCGGCTCGAGGTTACGGCTGCACTCGTCGTTAGAATGTGGGTCTGCTTCCATCCGAGGCTACGGACGAACCGAGAGAGATCAAAGTGCGAAACGCCGCGGTGTAATATTCAAAGCCGCGCCTTCCGCGGTCCATTCCCCCCCCGGTTTGCCCCCGTCAGGGCACTCGACGCTCCAGCCCCTCTCGAGAAAAGACGCTCGGCCCGTTTTCTCCGTAGCCCGAGGCAGTCCACCCCGGATCGATTGGATCAGCAGCGGGACCGTCTCGGGCCGTTTGGCGCGCTAATGTTGACGATCGCGCGGCTGCTGCTTCTGAAATCGCATTTTCGTGGGGGGATGGAACAACGTTCGTCCTCCGATGGACTTTTGCGCTTGAGGTATTTTCTTACGGTCATTCATTTTTTTTTTTTTCAATCGTCGAACAAACGAGTGTATTAAATACCTCGCATCTCGTGCATGAAAAAAATCTTAGCTCGCAATTTGACATTAAAAATCGACTACTCAGCCCCAAAATCGTTTATCATACAGAGCCACCTCAATGACAAAGCCATTATCTTCTTCAGGATCGGGAGAAAACTAAAAATCCCCACTGCAGCCTCGAACGGCAACAGCTGCTTGCACTCGGTAAATGCGAGCGGGTGTCTCTGAGCTGAGAATAATGCATCGGACGGGCTTACGGGTGTACCCGCCATGTAATGCTTCATACATACGCTGCACACGAGAAGCAATGTACACCCCCCCGCGGACACTCGGCAGTCAACTCGATTCCGGATATTCTCCCCGCGCACATACCCCCAACAGCCATACCGCGCACGAACGAATGAAAAAAAAAAAAAAAAGAAAAATGCCGCGCCATCTCCCGCGACGATATTGGCTCTCGCGTATATTGCATCCTGGCCCTTTGTACCGCGCGCACTCGTGGATCGGTGCACGCGCGCCGACTCGTACGGTAGAGCCACCGTCATGATACACTGTACGTGCACAGTCGGAGAAGGAGGAGGAGATCGCAGTGTTGTTCTTGTATGTACTGTACCATTGGGCTATTCTCGCGGTGGAAATTCAGCGGATCGTTCTCCCCCGCGGGCTCGGTGGAGCGCGGAAAACAATCAAAAGAGATGGCTACATTGAAATCGGCCGCGACTCCGTACGGGCTCGCTCGCCCCGCCGGACAACAACCCCCCCCGGGGAGTACAGAGCTCGCGCTCGTCGGCGAAAAACAGAAGCGAGTACAAACGACGCGGGCACGGAAAAAAAGGGACGGACGGACCGAAGGAGCTCTCTCTCTCGCGGGGTAGAGCCGGCACGTGCGGGCGATAGCGCCGGATGAGGAGCGTGTATCGCGCGGCGCGTCCGCTCGTGCGATATTTCCAGGCGATCGCTCCTGCCTGTATGTGTGCGCGTATAGTTATGTTGCCCATAGCCGGTGTGCGGCGCGAGCGAGCGGCCGGGATTGGATCCGTCACGAGCACTCGCGCGAGCGGCGGCCGGACGATGGACGCGCTCTGCAGCGAGACTCCCTCCGCGCGCATCGCGCTTCGGGGCCCGCGTCGGCGAGTTTTCCCTCCCGCGTGTTGTTTTCGCTCCCGCGGGATCGACCCCCGGATGATTTTCCTTCTTCGTATTCTTGGCTGGTGGAAAGGACTCGAGCGGCCGCGGGTGTTGCGTACCGAGGAGGACGCGTCGAGAGACTCCGAATTCGATTCGGCGATTCGGGCGAGTTCAAATATTTACGGCGATTTTAGAAACGGCCGGGGGGAGGGGGGCTTTTGCGCGCAATCGAGTTTGCCTCCCCGAGGGACGCCGCGGCCGGAGAGACCGACAGCGGGGCGGGGAGGTTATTTCGCGTCCGGCTTATGCTGCACGGAGAGTCGATTGAAAACGACGCTGAATTTTAATAATAATTATTTCTCCGCCCGGGGGGAGGAGCCGTTGTGCTGGAATTCGCGAAAAATTAGCCGGTGCGTTTGAATGCCGCTCTTTCGGGACGAATGCCGAAAGTTTTTCGCGAGGTGGCGGTGGAATCGAAAGGGGATCTGAGAAACTCGTCGGCCCGCGAGCTGATTTTTTGAACGGAATCGCGCGCGCGTACGCATGGCGGAAAGGAGCGGCGGGAGCGGGGTCAGAGGAGATGAAAAAATACGGGAGGTCGGGAGAACCGCCGGTGAAATCTCGCCAGTGCCGACTGGGCGGGGCAGGGGGGGGGGGGGGGAGATAATATCCTGCGGCTGTGGGAACAAAAATTACTCGCCGTTACCGCGCGCGGCGGTGGGTCGTTCCGGGGAGGCAGGGCTTGAAGCTGGGATTGTAGAGTTCTGGTGGCATTCCTCGTACGTACTCCCGCTACAGTGGGAAAGGAAAAATCCAAGAATACATTTACCAGAGTGCCGTATCGATGAAATATTTGTCAGGAAAATGTACTGAATTCGGATGAACATTCGATACGATACTATTCTGGTGGATGTTTCCTTGGACCGTGTAATTTTTGTTTTTGTTCTCAGCGTGTACTCGTCCGCGCGATTCTGCTTTTGGGCACGGCGCTGATACTCCCAAGCACGAGGGGCCTCGCACGTCGTTCGGAGCTATTAGGCTGCTCATAACTTTTACGAACCGAAAGGGGATGCTTACCGATTCGAGTCACGGAGGGATGGCGCGCTGTTGGTGTCGCCCACGTGTAACGGGAAGCCCGAGGGGTCGCGCTGTAAAATACACGCGCAAAGGAATCCCGACCCCACGGCCACGTGCGCGCGTTACCTCGAGATGTCGGAGCGAGCCCGTCACAGTACAAAATTGTACGTAAGCTGGACAGCGCCCTCCCCCCTCGGACAACAGTAACTAATGCACGGAACGTACCACGAGTTGGGGGGGGGGGCTCGTGTCCGCGCGCGTGAGAGCATATTTTTCCCGCG
>JAPYYV010021319.1:0-13778 GCA_030522625.1 Copidosoma aretas
TGGGCGACATTCGCCAAGCGAGAGCTATACATCTCGGCGCGCATCTCCGCCCTTCCCTCGTGGACACGGCTTCCGGCTCGCACAGTCTTTCCTCGCACTCCTTCTTACGGTACACAGCAGTAGAGGCACAGGACGGCGCAAGAACTGCCCCGGCCGGAAATTCTAGCGATACAGTAGGAATTTTCTCGAGTATGAAAGAAATCGGGGACCGGAGCCGCCAGCCAGCCAACTTTTTCCTCCTTCCCCCCTTTCAGAGATATCCTTGACGAGCCTTGACTGGTGGAATTTGACCCTCACCCTCTGCCCGTGTCTGATGGTGATGTGTTTTTACTTGGCTTTTATGCGTTTTCTTTTGGACCCTCCCCCCCTCTCTCTTTTTTTTCGAATGAGAACCCGATATTTTTAAGATTTAGTGCAGGAGACAGGATAGTTTAAATAATCCATGCTAATACTCACATTTACTTTTATCATGAACTATTCTGTCACGTGTGGCTGATAACCGATACTCCTCCTGCCCCTTAATTATTCGAGAAAGATTCCTTTTCGACCAAGACTTTTTGATTTTTATCAGGATTATGTGTCATTTATTCTTTAGTTTTAATTATCAGTATTTATACATACATCAAGCATAAGTTATGCTGCATAACTGAAATTATAATAGATATAATCAACGGAATTCTCAGTTTACTTTAAGAAATATGAATAAGAAAGAGTCTATCGGCTTAAGGAATAATCAGCTATTAACAGAAACATAGTTAAGATTGGAGTTTATGTATAACAATACAAATGGTTGCAGGAAATTGATTTTATCACGGTGATTTTAAATTGTATCAAACAAACTTATTAAGTATCAATTGCATATGTCATGTTATATATTAGTTTAATCGATAATTATAGCACTTAAAGTGATTCACTCATAATAAATAAGAGTAGCAACGATATTTCAAAACATGCCTATTAATTATCTTAAACGTAAATCTCTTTTTTTCACGCATAAACATGGCTTTTATGATGCGTACGGTAAATTAAAAAACATATTGATGGGAATTCCAATAGTAGTTGAATCAACCTTGGGGCGTTCTACCCTTACACTTACACAAACCTAAATCGGAGAAACCGTGCATTTTCTCAGTCAGTCAGTCCCCACCTTAGCGCGACGTTCTGGAATTGCTTCGCACAAATTCGGTGAAACACTGCAGATTGAACTCAAATCGATTCGTAGCAAAGTGAACGTTTGCAATTGGAATCAGCTCAGTTTGTCGCAAAAGTACACTTGGTAGCGAAAGCAATGAAAGTTCCTGTCAAACTCGGGATAATAAACAGACAACCAAATAAACCCGAATACCAAGCGAAAACGCTGGCAAGATGGAGACATAGTCTCCTAAGCTTTAATCAATATTCACAGGCAGAATAGTAGACAGCGAGTGCCACTTTGGATTCGTAAATATATACACTTTGCTCGTGGCCGAATTTCCCACTGAAATCCTAAGCTGTCCGTAAGACCTCGCCACACGCACATACGCACAGTATGGGCATTCGCTGTACATTTATTGCGCTGGCAGCCGGAAAACAGACAGACAGATAAGTCGTACGCGTCGTCGTCACGTCGAAACGCCGAAAAGTGGAAAACAGCCACCAACTTATTTTTCTTCTAATCCTCTTTCTCTCTGTCTCTCTTTTGCCATTCCTTCGAACGAACGAATGGTCTATCGCCTCCGAAAATGGAAAAAAGGGGAGAAAAAGTTTAGGAGAAGAGACGGAAAAAGATCGAAGGAACTCTGCTCGCGAGCGCGAATGACGGCCTTATTTACGCGGCCCGTGCGTATACACACGCGTTACACAGTCATTCATACAAATATACGCCCACCCCTCGAGTTTTGTGAGAAAGTGTCGGGGAGATATATCATGGGTATTGGCACATACGTGTACAGGACACGGCGCGCTAAAATATAACCCCCCGCGTGGCTGTAGGTTCTCGCTCGGTGCCTTTTGCCCCGAGATGGTGGCGGTTTTGCGGGGGGACGCTGGTGGAAGGGGTGAGGAGAGCCGTTGATATGGAAGTCCGCCGACGCTGATGGAATATATCGCCCGAGCGCGTGCCAGTAGACGTATCGGCTGCTGCTACTGCGAGGGGGAGGCTAATACACAGGGGCGGGTGGTGATGCGTGCAGATCGCGAAAGAAATGGCTTATTGGATTCCGGGGGGTTTTGGTGTAAGGGCGTGAGCTGTGTGCAGGAAAGGAGGATAAAGTTTCTTTGCATATGTAGGTAAGGATACTTTTTTTGGTATCAAAGAGGATACGCGCCGACTCTGGAGACTTGGGGGTTGTTGCTTGTGGATTTTTGTCTGGTTGTTGGCTGGACGTATCTGTATTTACGCAAGTCTGGCCATTGCTTTGCATCCAAAACTTTGCACACAGACAAGCAACCCAAGATTTGAAAATAGCATTACTTGAGACGGGAATTGCGTTTGGCAATTTGAACGAATGTTAGACTGTCCATCTGATAAGCTAGCCAAGGGCGGGCTACGCACATTAACGTATGGGTTAAAAATGTGAAATATTTTTGAGACTTTGAACAATTTTTGCAGGCTTTGCAAGATTTCAGATGACTTTCGCCATTTTTCACGACACTGACTGACTTTTGCCACATTTAACGAATGTTATGAATTGTTCAGTACTGGAAAAATCCAAACAACTTGTGCCATCTTTTAAGACAACAAATAGCTTTTACCGTCTTTGATGACTTTGTACAGGTGTTTCAGTCTTTATTGGCTCTGAATGGCTCTTGCCATTTTCAAATACTCTGAGAGACTTTTGTCTTATTAAAGATTTCAAATACTTTTGCAGTTTTTTAGGAATCTGACTGAGTTTTGCTACTTTCTAAAGACTTCGAAAGACTTTTCCAGTTTCTTAATGACTTTCGCTATCTTTAAAGATTTTGGATGACTTTTTCATTTTAAAGGACTATATACAACTTTTGCAACATTCAAAGACTCCTCATGGCTTATTTAATCTTTAAGTATCTTGAAAGATTTTCTTCTCACATATCTTAAATTAAGTTTTAGGGACACATAATGACATTTATCGACTTCGATTGCTTTCGCTGTCTTTAAAGAGTCTAAACCAGTTTTGCCATTTTTTAGAAGACCAAACGCAGTTACCAGTATTTAAAAACTCTTAATGACTTTTGCGATTTTTAAAGACTCAAAATTACTACCGCCAACTTTATGAACTTTAAATTTGTTTTGAAAATTCTGAAGACACTAAACAGCCTTCGTTACCCTCAGATATTTTTAGTGATTTATGACTCCTTCAAATTTCCTGAATAACTATACCCATTCTTAAAGACTCTGAATGACTATTTTTGTCTTTAGCGACGTTAGCCATCCTTAGAAACTACTAGTCACGATTACCACCTTTGAAAAATTTGTACCAGTTTTTCAGACCTTCGAAACTCTAAATAGCTCTTGTAAATTTTACATACTCCAAGAGACCTATGTTGTCTTAAAGATTCTGAATGCCTTTGCAGTTCTTAAAGAGTCCGCATAAATTTTTCTTCTATTAAAGACTCCGAATGACTGTTTCAGTCTCTGAATGACTGTTGCTATCTTAAAGACTTTAAATAACTCCAACCGTCTTTAAAACTAAGAGACTTATGTCCACTCCATATATTCGGAATGACTATTGCATTTACAAAGTGTCTAAATAAATTTTTCTGTCTCTGAACTCATTAAGTAACTTTTGCCATCTTGAAAAACTCTAAATGACTTTTTCCATCTATGAAGACTTCGTTCGAGTTGTTTAGACGTTATTTATTCTAAATAGCTCTTTTCATTTTTTGACACTCTTAGAGTCTTATGTTGTTTTCAATATTCCAAACGCTTCGGCAGTTTTTAAAGAGTCCAAATGAGTTTTGCTACTTTTAAAGACTCTGAACTACTCATTTGGTACCCTGATTATTTCCACCATTAGTAAGGACTCCAAATAAATCTTACTGTCTCTAAAGACTGTGCATGTATTTTGTTATTTTCAAAGACTCTCAACGACCATTGCTATTTTTAAAGATTTTGAATGGCTCATGTAACCTTCAAATACCCTGCATTTCTTTTTGGAATATCATAAGTGATCATTGCAATTTTTACTGATCCTAAAAGTTATTTGTTGTCTTAAAGACACTGAATGCTTTTGCAGCCACTCAAAAGTCCAAATGAGTTTTCCACTTTTAATGACTCCTAACACCTTCTCCAGTTTTCAAAAAGCATTTTTAAACACATTGAATGATTTACGCATTTTTTAAATACTATAAATGAGCCTTGCCATTTTTAAAGACTCTGAATAGCCCCTGTCATCCTTAAATATTCTAAGAGTCTTATGTATTCTCTGAATATTCTGAATTACTATTGCCATTCTGAAAGTCTCTGACTCGAAAGATCTTTAATGACTTTAAAAATCTTAAAAGACTCTTAATCACTCTTACCATCTCTGAAACCTCTATACTACTTTTACCGCATGTAAAGATTTTGTACAAGTATTTTGGACTATAAACAATCAGTCACCCATAAGTTGAATAAGTTTTG
The DNA here is from genome assembly GCA_030522625.1 of Copidosoma aretas. Taxonomy (NCBI): domain Eukaryota; kingdom Metazoa; phylum Arthropoda; class Insecta; order Hymenoptera; family Encyrtidae; genus Copidosoma; species Copidosoma aretas. The sequence goes on from JAPYYV010021319.1 coordinate 4,580, forward strand.
TACTTTTAATGACTCCAAACATTTTCTCCGGTATTTGAAAACTCTTGATGATTTTTACTATGATTAAAGTCTCTGGATTATATTTGCTGTTTTGAAGACTTTGTATAAGTTATTTAGACGTTTAAGAATGTAAATGGATCTTGTCATTTTAAATACATTTAAATTTTGTAGTCATCTCAAAGATTCTGGATGCTTTTGCAGTTTTTAAAGACTATTTATTAATTTTTCTCCTATCAAAGACCCTGAACTACTTTTTTCGTTTATTAATGACTGTTGCTATCTCTAAACACTTCAAATAACTTATACAGTCGCTAAAGACTGCGTAACTCTAAAGACGTTGAATGACTTCTGCCATCATTCAAGACTCTGGATGACTTTTGCCATCTTTACAAACTCAGAATGGCTTTACTGTCTTTAAAGAATGAGTTGTTAAGAGGTTACAGACTTAAATGGCTCCTGAAATTTTTTATTACTCCAAGATACTTATGTCGGCTCAAAGATTATGGATGCTTTCGCAGTTTTTAAAGACGTCTAATGAGTTTTGCTACTTTTAAAGACTCTGAACTATTGTTTCGGTTTATTGATGACTCTTGCTATCTCTTAGCACTTCAAATAACTTGTACTGTCTCTAATGACTGCGTATAATATTTGTCGTTTGTAAAGTCCCTGACTGTCTTTGCCGTCTCTAAATACTACGGATGGCTCATGTCACTTTTATATACCTTGATAGATCGTCATATTTGAATGTCTCTAATGATTTGCGCCATTTTTCAAGACCTTGATCATTTTTTGTTGTCTAAAAAATAAGGTTTTTATTTTTCAAGACTGCAAATACCTTGTCCAGTTTTTAAAAACTCTCAATGACTTTTGTTATTTTTATACTAAATTACTGTTACCCTCTTTAAAGACTATGTTTAAGTGTCGCAGTTTTTAATCTTCCGTACAGCCCTTATTATTTTACGAGACGTGTATTTTCTTTAAATATCTTGAATGACTATAGCCATTTTTAAAGTCTCCAAACGACTTTTCCTGTTTTGAAAGAATTTAAATGACTTTTACGAATGTCAATGACTCTGAACGGCTCTTGCAGTCTTTAAAGGACTTTGATTACTTTTACAATCATTTTAAATTTTGAATGACTTGTGCAGTCTTTGGAAGACTTTTTAAATCATTCAATGTCCCTAAAAGACTCCTACGCATCAAGTGATGTTTGCATGCCTTTTTTTTCTCTTCTTTATCTTGAGAGACAATAAAATTGTTAAAGATCTCTAGATAGTTAGATACTGACGTGTAAGTAGTTTTACTGAATATATCGTCGAAAGTATTTACTTTGTTCATATAAGTTACGCACGTAAACTTCAGACATTATGAATTATTGAATGACTTCTCAAGTCATTCGAAATCTTTTAAAAGTTTTTTACAGTCTATTATATATGATTTTAAAAAGTCTCTTCGATCTTCATATTGAAAGTACATTGATGACTTCTGAAATCTGGTACAGTCTTTGTGTTGCAGGCAAATTGCTTGCCGATGCCTCGCGAGCACGCCTAAGTGGCAAGAGGGCAACAGGGGACTGCAGTAGCTGCCGACGGCTAACTATAGCGTGGCAGCTGCGCCTGCCGGGGGAAAGAGGCGTCCGCGAGAAAAACCTCGGACTCGTGCCTGAGGCGCCGCGCTTTACTGTTCGGACCTGCTGAAATTAATAAAGGCCAACCTCTTTGATCAAGTCCGAGCGAAAAGTCATTTTCCCCCATCGCTAACTCCCCCACAGATTGAGTCCTTATCTTTGTATTCCACAGTGTTATTGTTCTTATGTTAGTTGAAATGAATGATCCTCAAAATTTTTAAACGACAGTAAAGAGTTTCGTCTTTGACTTCTGGAGTGCATAACCCCTCTGGAACCTAAAAGTCGTGGAGTGGAACGCTCATCACCGTTGGCTATTGGTTTTCCAAAACTACCAGACGTATTTATACACGCAACACTCCGGGATCTGCTGATGAAAAAGATAACCTAGCCGACGATTAATCCATCCCGCCTGTTTCGTCATCTAGAGTTTTTATTCCTTGCTTCTGAAACAGCGGCACAGCGCAAGTCTGCTCTTCTCACCCGTGACTTGTGCTCCGTCTCTCGTCACCGCTCCAGAAACGCGAGACCGTGGCGAGCTTAGGGGGGGGGGGTGGGGGGGGGTGGCTGTAGACGAAGGGGGGACGCGAGTCTCGAGCCGGAGATTGCGGTTACTTACGTCGGGAATTCGCGCGAGAGCGTGATAGCCGAGGGGTGGAGAAGAGGTTGAAAGTTGGTAACATCTCAGCGTGTCATCCGACGTTTGGAAGAAGCGAGAGAATGAGGGTGAAGGCGCTTCTCTGCGGAGCTGAGGGTAAAGTACGCGTGTGTTTATAGGCAGTGTGTGTGTGTGTGTGTGTGTGGGTAATCTCTTTGGACTCCAGGGCCTGCACATGTATATGTATATATGTGTGGTGAACTCAGCGAGCGGCCTCGGCGTAATAGAAGAGAAAGTGAGAAAACCTTTTGCCGGAAAGGAGGAAGGGAAGAAGAGCCGAGAGATATAGGGAGTTTCACGGTGCGAGGGGGAGAATGGTGCTGGCTGGAGCTGCAGAAGAGATAAGAAATGGCGGAAATAGAGCGGATAAGGGGAAAGAGGAAGAGAGAGTCAGTGCGCCGGAGGGTAGGAAATAAAGAGCTGGATGACACTAAATAATAAAGAGCTGGATGACACTAAATAAGGCACTCCCACCCCCCGCCAGCTTCCCGTCATCAACCAGTGCGGTAGATTACGCGGAAGGAAAACAAAGGGGGTAGGAGCGTCAATTAGACGACGCACGCGGATGTGAGGACTGAAACTGCGCCGGCTATTCGTGAGCGCGAAATTGAAGAGCTCAATACCAATGTGGGGATAAACAGAATGAATGCGTACCCCGTCGCTCGGTGGCAAGATTCAGGGAGTAGTCGGCGTTTAATTCGCCCGCGTGGCCGCGCGGTGAATGCTCCCTCGTCCCTTTCTCTTTCTGTGCCCCTCTTCCGCATCCGTCTTTTAATCATGGCGCCAAGGTCTGCGGCCGAATTCCGGGTACACGGGGCGCTATTTACCGCCCTCGCCTCTCCTTCCTCTCCCAGTCCGAGTACACGGTTCGCGGAGAGCCATCTCCGCGGCCGAGAGCGAGAAAGGGGATGGTGATGAACGGACGTGCGAGCAGGAAATGAAATCAGACGAATTGATCTCTGCGGGGAGCTTTCCCTCGTACCATTCCCTTGCCGATGACGCGCAGCCGTTTGACCCGAGCGGGTCTTGGTGATTGCCGGCTTCGTTAATTATCAACAGCAGCGGCCGATCGAGCGGGCCTTTTGTCCCGCCGTGCGCTCACTACCTTTGAGATCCTGAAACCACGCATACGACGGGCCGATCCTTTGAACTTGGCAAGGGAATTTGGAGGGAAGGCGTCTTTTACCCCCCCCCCCTTTAAAGCTCGTTCTACGTACCGCACGGCTGACGGCATAATTAAGCTCTCGAGCTCCTTACGTTCCCCTCTCTTCCCGAGTCCTGCGATTCCTGGGATCGAGCGTTGCAATCAAGTGCTGTTTGACGAGCGGGTCTCATCCCTCCCTCCTGATCTTCACCATCGATCCTCGATGTAAACTCATTACGGGTGTCTTGCTCCCGCGCTTCGGTCGGGACAGGAGCTATGCATCTGATTGTTGGCGGTTGACTGGCTTTTTTGCTCGGTCGTCGTTACAAATAAGAGGATCAAGGGGATTTGTCTTCCGCTATTAAATATTCGCTGCCGGAAAATTGATTCTGGCGAAGGCTTTGTTGCCAGGTCCTGTTTATGCTGGCTTTGTTTTTATCTTGTTTTTGAAGGTATGTTTTTGCATTTCAATGAGCTTGGTAGCAATCAAATTTTGATTCTTCATTCTAGCTCTGAACTTTTCTCAAATTTTGCCGCTGTATTTTCAGGTTTCTATAATGTATTTCAACAACGATTGAGTGCAGTCGAGTACAGTTCTAAAGTATAGCAGCAGACTATGTTCATCAGATAACGTACACAAGTTTATTTTTGTGTGGGTGGAACATGTTGTTGATAAATGTATTTTTTTTTCCAACTTGACTCGTTGATAAAATAAAATTTCTGATTTTCAAGAATGTTGAAAAATATTTTACGACGTAACTCCCAACAATAGTCCAACATCTGATTTTGGTTGGTTTTCTTAAGACTAATTTATCATTAATTTAATTTGAATTCATTCATTTAAACCATGTTTATGGCTTATTTTTTTATATATTCTGAGAGTAACTATCTGTTTAGGATTAAATCTTCATTAATTCTGCCCAACGAGAATCAAAAGTGTAGGTTGTTCCTAATTTCCGTTGCATTCTTTGTGCATTTCATTAATTTTTATACTACGTAAATGCGTGACGTTATGACCTATCCTTAAATAACTACAGTTAATATTTACTAAGCTGAGAAAAAGAAGATTAAAGCTATCACAAAAATGCATACATCTTCCCATTGTAAACTGCTCTGGAATGCAGCTTTCAAGTTAGTCATACAACTGCGTCTGAAAGATCTTTCATGCACTGTCAAAAATGATTACACGCCGATATTTTTTTTACTTTTTATTCCAAAAAATCAGCCGATTGGTTTTTGAAATTCAACCATCGGAATATAATATTGTGCTATGACAAGGCAAAAATGAGAATTTCAAGCTTCAAACGAGAAAAATTAGACAGAAATCCTCATATTGCACTGGTTGCACTTTAAAATCCAGTTTTCAATCTTTCATACCGTAAAACACATTTCTAACCTGCTTTGAGCATAACTTGATCTCCGTCCGATGCAAAGCATTTCCAACCAGGAGGCATTAATAAACAAGCCAAGGCAGTCCGCGGAACAATGCTCGGCAGAGCAGAAAGCTCGGCAGCCTGAATGTGAAATCGCAACCACAGCTGCAGCGGTAGTAATCGCATGGCCTGGAAATTTACGTGCATAGTTCCATATCGGTTATACGGCGGTCAGAGAATAGCTGATCTAAAATGCGTGGGGGCTCTGTCCCCCTTTTACCCCCCACCCTTCTATGACCCATTCATATTCACGCGAGTAGTGCGCTCGGGGAGTCACATAGCCGCATAAGTTTTGACCGTTCCAGATTCGCGAAACACCAGAACAGAGGCAAGGCAATTCCGTCCGGGAAATTTCCTCCTCCGAGTTTCTCGCGGGGCTTACAAGTTTGTCCCGCTTAGGGGAGGAATGCAGGTGAATGTATGATATATGTAGGGGTATGGCGTGCGGATTTGCAAATGGATGCAGGGCTGGGGTATTTGATTGGGATCGATTGATTCGTGGTGTACCTTGAGCTGATGAGGCTACTGACACGGCACAGACTGAATTAATGGCGTGGAGAATCAGTGATGTCAGAGGTATGGAGGAATAAAGGTCACTGCTATGCAACGATTTGTCACGTTTTTAATTGATCTTTTTTAATAAAACTCACGACTGTACGACCGTAGCAAAAATTAAAAACAAAAAAAGGAATCGTTGGCGAAGTTATTAAGTTACCAGCAACGAAGTTTTATAAGCTACTCCGCGTAACCTGTAACTAAAGACAAATCAGTTTATAAGTACATCAGCAGCAAGAACGGAAAATGGATTAAAAAATGTTCTGCTTCCGCCGTAGAAAGGGTAAAGAAGATTGATTAAACTCTTTTTCCTCGCCTCGCGGAGCTCAACGGCGCAGTTAAGAAACAACAGTAGCAGCAGCAGCAGCAGCAGCAGCAGAAAACTTCTGTAACCTACTAAAGTTTTCCTTCCTACAAATACGGACACGCAGTTAACATCTACATGCACCGACGTTCACGTGTACAAAAGGTAGAGAAGAAAAGTCAGACGAAGACGGAGGCTAAGAGTGAAAAATAATGAATGTGTCATTAAATTACGAGCTGTAAGAGCAGAGGTTTGACTCATGTGGATGCATAGGGCCTGGATCTTACGGTGGTTGTTATAGAATCTTATATTATTATAGAATTAAATTACATAACAGAGAGAAAGAAGAGGATATGACGCAATGCCCGAGTATACTTAAATAGTTAAAACATCGAATATTAGAAACGTAAATATTGGGAAAAAATAATCGTTAATAATTACAAGAACTGAGAATCGACCGAAAAACAAAGACATATAGATAAGAGATACTAGACGAGTAAAAAAAGGTAAAGTAATCAAGGTACAGAGGAAAAAAAAAGAGTATTAAATACTATAGAGAAAAAACCAAACACATTTCAAGACATGGAATGAAGAATGGAGTAAAATAGACAGGCATGGATACAAAAACAGAAGGTATAATTAATGTATTTAGGCGTAGAGACAGGGGTTGTGATACAAACACAAATACTGAGTCACAGAGGTGATTAAAAGCGCACAGGGGCGCCGATCAGGTATATACTAGTACCTACTGCACTACATGGGACGGGGGTAGTGGGCAAACTTGATCAACTCGTTTGCCACTGGGCACATTCGTGAATCACTCGCTCGCACACATAATCAACTGGCCTAGGGTAATAGAAGGAGGTAGAGAAGGCTGTTTAATGTACCCTCTGCATATGCACAGACGTCCCTTCGTGCCACTGACGAGCGAATTTGTTGTATTGCCTCGTTGTTGACCTACGGTGATATTGCAAATGACAGGTCTTTGATTACGTGGACTTTGGAGGAAAGGGTTTGTCATTGTCGCTGACATCGTGATATTCGCCTTATAATAAAAAATGTGCATCAAGAGTTTAACTGTTGCACTAAAAAACGTTGTTCATCGCTAAGTGCAATGTAAAAAACATATAACCCGGTCGTTAAACGGATCCAACATATGCATCATGTATAAAATGACGGATTCATCCTTTAAAGTTCTTATTTTTTATCAAACTTAAGAAAATTATAACTTTTTTAAAAAGTTATTTCAGGAAATTTTACAAGAAACCTTTTCTTCTTTAAATAAGTCAAAGATAGAAAAAAAAAAATTTCCGAACCAAAATTCTTAAATTATTGTATCGTGACTAGCTCTCTGACTACTAGACTTCAAAATTTCAAAAATTCGTTAGAAAAATTGACACGAAACCTTTTCTTCTCAAAACAAGCTAAATTATAAATAAAAAAATTGTCCGAACCGAAATTCTTAAAAATTTGTATTTGTTTAAACAACTGCTTTCAACTTTTGGAGCATTTTAAACAGGATGAACGTAAGTTTATTTGTTTGAAAACTTTACTGCAAGACTTAACACCAAATTCCATGAGTGTGCTCCAAAATATTGAGATTTACATTTTTTTGCTTCAAATAAAAGGCTTTTAAGGTTTCATTATTCAACGAAGACCGGTTATTTGTCATTACCAAGGACCCACCCGAAAAAAAACGCTCCACAGGAGTAGAAGAAGCTGGAGAACTCAAGAAATCTTTAGCCATTTTCGATAAAGATGGATAAATGTTTCCGTGTTTTTTCCACCACTCGAGAATATTTGTGCTTGCAATTGCTCGCGGTGCTTGTAAATATGCTTCGATTTCTTGTCGCCAAGAATCAACAGCTGATTCGTAATTTACATAGATAGAATCAATATTTATAAAATCGAGTTTGAAATTGACCGTTGCCTTTCTAGCAGGAGATTCAAAAACTTATTTTCACAAAATATTTTCCAAACTTATGAAAACTTGTATTTTGTAACATAATATCAATAAGTTACATCATTTGGAGTACAACGTATAGTTATATTTTACTTAAACGTTAATACTTCCACGCTACTCTTTTTACGGTATTATCAATTAAATTTTGTATGAAGCATTAAGCTCTTACTTTTTTCATTTTTTAAACTTTTACCAATACTTGAGAGTAACATCAAATTATTGCGTAAACTTGCTTTTCTTTTCTTGTAAACATGATTTTATATTGAAAGATTGATTTTTATATGACTGAAGTCTTTTTATATTCGTTACGTGATTGGTCGAGACTAATCGAAATTGGAAAAATTTAAGAACTAAATTTTGAAAAATTGAACAAAAAGTTATTTTAATTTGTGTGTTGATTAAAAATCTATAATCTTATTGACGAAATTTTATTTTTCTTTCAAAAATATAAAAATAAATAAACTGGATTGAATATTAGGGGTTAGGGCACGAAACGCGCAAATGGCGGAGCTACTACTTGAATTAAAACTGTAAATTTTTCGATATTGTCGATACGATACGATATTTTGCTTGACGATATTTACCGTGACGATATTTTCCGAGATCGATACGATATTTAGAAAAATATCGTATTGTATCGATATCTTAAGGCCCTAGAATTGCGCGAGACAAATGATTTTGTAGGGCCAAGTGGTCCATTATTTGAGATTTAGAATTTACCGTTTTGTACAGTAGAGCGAATAAGCATACCGACCAATTTTTTTCAACTAGAAATTCGAATGCGGCTAGTCGTAGTGTTATCGTAAATATAGAGAGTTCTGCTGGCTAAAATCAGTGGTTATTACCGCAATGCCTCTAATCTTGGAGGTATTTTAAATTATCAATAAGGTGACTATAATGTACGAAGGCTTCTGATGTACATATATACCAAACTAAATTTCAGTACAAAACTACCATTTAGGGCTTTAGTATCGTAAAAAAGTACCGTAACGCTTTTTAAAAGTTTTTTGAAAATCCCATTTAAATTAACATGTGTTTTCTTAAAACAACAATACAGCCGGGCCTAAAAGTTTTTAGCTAGTTGGGATCTTACATGACATGGAATAAAAAAAAATTCTACACACTGAATTTTCAAAATCATATTTCACACACTAAAATATCCCGTTTTTTGTGAAACGATTCATGTGGGTGCTACTTTAGTATGCGCTCCACCAGTATATTACTTTCTAATTATCTGCCCATTGCATTTTGTACGTGATTTCAGTTGACTTCTAAACTATAATTTGCGATGTGTGTAGGGGGGGACTGAGTACGGTTATGCCAATTTTTACTAGATAGCCCGTAACTTTAAAAGTATGCTACTCAGCGGGATGAAAATTACTAGGCAGGACAAATTGGATACTCCTCTACATGTGTGTACAAAAATTTTGACTGCAGGTACAACTGTTTACACGTACGAGCTGATTAGAAAAAAAAAAAAAAAAATGGCACAACCGACCACACCCCAGGGACGGTTGT
>JAPYYV010021322.1:0-31041 GCA_030522625.1 Copidosoma aretas
GGGGGGGGGGCGGGGGGGGGGGGCGGGGGGGGGGGGGGGGGGGGGGGGGGGGGGGGGGGGGGGGGGGGGGGGGGGGAAGAGGAAAAATTAGAACAAAAATCGTCCAACTGGCAGTATACTTGCGTCGAGTACTTATCACCACACCCGGTTAGTCCCGCATGATTCAACCAAACGATCATCAAATACTCACCGCAAACGACGAGGGCGGCCAGGGCCCAGAGTAGCCTGACGAACAGCATCCCGACGGTGCAGCGTCCTTCGGATGGCAGTAAATAACTTCTTTACGAGGGACGAGCAGCAGCAGGGGCCTCTCTACTTAACCCGTTGTCGCGCGATCATATGACAAGCTCGCTGCAGCAGTCATCAGCAGAACACGCGCCACGAACAACAACCTCTCCCTCCGGGGTACACAGACTGGCGACGTGGCTGCGTTTTCCCGAGTCGTTGCGCGCCACCTCGCTCGCGGTCCTCTTTGAATGTTTGTAAACAACACGGGCCGAAAGTGTTTACTTCCGCACTCGAGGCACTTTGAAATTATAAAAAGGGGGACCGAATTAAAAGGTGCATCAGCAGCAGCGAGCGAGCTCACGGGGATGTAAACATCGGAAAATTCTCGACGAGGCTGCCGAACTGTTTTACTGGCGGAGCGGGAGCGGAGTGTTCAAGATCGACAGGCGAGCGGCGCGTCTGAATACTTACTCTGAACCGAGATTAATGTGGCTCGATGAACCTCGCAGACTGTCGCAGAAGGTAACTCGTGACCGCACGACGGACGGACGGAGAAAGAGAGGAGCGAGAGGGAGGGCAGAACAGCCGCCCCCACGCACACTCGTGTGTGTACCTACCCATCCGTTCGTCATCGATCCTCTGCTGCGAGGAGGAGTGTGCGCGTCGTCGTCGTCGTCGTGCTCTTCTGACGTTAAAGGGCCCTGCAGCAGCAGCAGCTCCGTACTGCGCCTGCCTGCCCGACAGACACGCGCAGTGGACACTCGTTTCACGCACACGACCTCTTCTACGGGAAGAGAGAGTGCGTCGGTGGGTGTGGGTGTGTTACAGTGTATTAGTGTCAGCAACAAGGGACCAAAAGGGATCGGTACACCAGCAGAGTCATTCGGTCGAGCGTCCGCTGCAGTCCTCTGGGTACTGCAGCTGTTTTTCCCACCCGGAGTTGAAGGAGAGAGGACAAGCACTGCATGTCGGCGGCTTTAGAGTCGGTGCTCGAGGCTACGATGAATTCGCTGTTCAGGAGTGAGGAGATGACCCTCTGCCAGCTCTTTCTGCAGAGCGAGGCGGCCTACGCCTGCGTCTCTGAGCTGGGGGAGCTCGGGCTGGTCCAGTTTAGGGATGTGAGTCGCATGCTCGATCTTGATTTCCCATTAGATCTTTAATGAAGCAGCTGGACTGCTTGGCTTTTATTAGTTTGTCCAGAAGCAGAGGGACACGTTGATGATTGTCCCCATGTTCATTTGATACCAAATGTTTTGACTGTTCTCTAAAACAAAGCCTACTGTTGCCATTGACCTTGAAGACAGTCCAGAGTCATTCTTATATTTTGTTCTTTCCTTGTTTATCAAGCAATAAAAAATGATTAAGATCTCCTTTACTGGTAGTATGTATAAATTGACGTTTGCAAACAGTGCACGAGAATCTGTTGACTGATTAATATTTGGATTAAATTCATACAATCAAGATGTTTCCATGGATATTTTCACGCTTCTCCAAGTGTAAGAACTAATTGTGTAATCCGACGTTATCTTTTTCTTTTCTTCTTTCACATGTTCACAGTTAAATCCAGACGTAAACGCCTTTCAACGCAAATTCGTCAATGAGGTACGCAGGTGCGATGAGATGGAGAGAAAGTTGCGCTACCTGGAAAAGGAGATCAAAAAGGATGGCATTCCGATGCTGGACACCGGGGAGAATCCTGAGGCTCCACAGCCCAGGGAGATGATAGATCTGGAGGCTACGTTCGAAAAACTGGAGAACGAGCTGCGCGAGGTCAATCAGAACGCCGAGGCGCTAAAGAGAAATTTCCTCGAGCTCACCGAGCTCAAACACATTCTGAGAAAGACCCAGGTTTTCTTCGACGAGGTAAGAATCCCTGATTATTTTCTTTTTTCACATACCGAGAGTGAGATTTGTTTGATTTTCGCAATAACATGAATTGATATCGATTTTTGACTAAAGAAAAATCACACTTTAATCATTAGGTTGAAAAATTTTCGAAATCAGAACTTTTTTTGTCCACCCAATTAGTGTTTAGTCATGAAAATGAAATGAGTTGATAATACTATTTTCTCAAATTTTTCAAGCTTATCTTTTATACTACGAGTGAGATTGATTGGATATTTAAAAAGGAATGACACTAATTTATGCCATTTTATTATGAGAAGCAGCTGGTCAATTATTTATAATAATGCTACAACGAGAAAATCCTAACTGAATGAAATAATTGAATGAAATGGTGCATTGCATAAGAAAAGAAAAAATAAACGTAATGAATTTTTTAACTGTTTTGTTCGGACAATTAGAGGCACTTGTTAACCACAGCCAAAATTTACAAATGCCAAGGACTTTCGAAAGTAAACCAGGCAGTAAAACTTTCGCATGATTTGCTTTTAATAAATATTTCTGGTCTCATATTTTTGAAATGAATAAATTTCGCTCTTTTATCAATGAGTGCATGAGCATATTAATCGAAGCAATGCATATTTATGAACGAAAATTATTTCTTTGAAATTGCATTTGCTTTAATCTATATTTCTATTCTGGAATTCGTGATTCTCCGTATACGACCGTGGCCTCTAATCAGGGATGGGCATGTATTTGGTATTTAAATACTCAAATACCCAATTTTAAATACTTTTAAGGATTAAAAAAGTGTTTAAATACAGTATTTAAATACCTGTATTTATAAATGCAGTATTTAAATACAGTAGTTAAATACCTGTATTTTTAAATCCGCATTTAAATACAGTATATTTACATTATTTACAAATGCGAATTTTCAAATACAGTATTTTTAAATACTATATTTATAAATACAGTAGTTAAATACACATCAAATACATTATTCCATTTTATATATTTTTTTAACACAGGTATGAAATTAGTGAAAAACATACTGGCCAATTTATTGAGTTTTCAGGCCAAATTTTGACTTTGTACTGGAATACTCTCAGCGAACCTACACTATTTCGTCTTTGTCTAGGTTATTTCAATGAAAGAGATATAATTTTGGGTTATACACTACTTAGTTAGCAGTTTTGCAAGTATATTTTACAGTTCACAGGTCGTATACTGTAAAAAAAGCCCGCCAGGAGTATTCACAAGAAATGATGTACTTGATGTGCATTTAACTACTGTATTTATAAATATAGTATTTAAAAATGCGCATTTATAAATACTGTATTTAAATACGCATTTATAAATATCGTTATTTAAGTACTGTATTTAAATCCGTATTTATAAATACGCATTTATAACTACTGTATTTAAAGATGGAGTATTTCCAAGTACAGTATCTTAGAGTATCGTATTTAAAATTGTATTTGAGTATTTAAATGTGTATCTTGCCCATCCCTGACTCTAATTAGAATTCGAACCAAAAACAATTCAGTATTGATGACGCAGGAAAGTCTACATTTAGTTTGATGTCTACTATCAATGAAATAGAACAATCGGCTGACAAAGTTGGCTTTCAAATTTTTCCCGTAAATAAAAATAGTAATGACATAAGCTGCTTTGACATATGTAAAGTAAATGACGAAAAAAATCCTGGTACCGTGTGTGTATTTATATTTTATCTTTGAAGTTTTTTTTCTCTTTTTTATCAAACCTCTTTTTATGTCACTAATGATGTTGTTGAGTAATTTTAGGATTTTTCAAATTTACAATATAATTTTACATTCTCTAACGAGAGTTAATGTTGTCAACTAACAAAGTCGCAGGTTCTGCGACTGACACAACTCACAACGGATCTGCCCTGTCTCCAGACGCGTTCTGTTTGATACTGTTGGCTCCAAAGCCCTCCTTGAGGTTGACAATGATTTTTTAAAATAATTATTAGTCAGTTTTTTCAAAAGGTAACAAAGATTAAAATAAATAAATCTCTCAACTTTTTGATCCATTGAAACAACTTCCTTACTTTTGTATTTATTTTATTTATTTGTAAATAATGTTATCATTATTTAATTTGTTTTTTCCTGCGTACATGTAGATTAGAGTATTAAAAAAATGAGTTTTAGACACTTATAGTTTTAGCATGCTTTGTTGCTTGTCTATACGTATATTGTTCCAAGGAGTGTCAATAGACTGCACTTTGATGTCTTTGTTTTTCTATCTTTTCTTGCTTGTACATATTCGTTCATGAAAATCACGGAGGCAATTTAGAATAAAACCTTTAGCGTTGAACGCTATTCTAATTTCACTTCACGAAGTTGATTATTCAAGATGTTTTCTATCCTATATATTTCGTTCACCTTCAAGGCCTTGGTAGTTCCTTCTCGCATGTGTACCTATATATACACATATATATATATGGTACATTTGAGTTACGCACTTTGAAAGTATGCGCTTGTATATATACGAGCTCGTAAAAAAATTATAAACACAAACGTGATACGATGCATCTTTGATTTTCCGTTCTGCCGCACACATGTCTTTGCGTCTGTGTATGATACACGTTATGCACTCATTGTTTTAACAGGCACTTTTTCACTCTGCGCTGGGAGTCTGATATTACGAGGATGACTAATCGATGCACTTATGGTACAGCTTGTTTTACTTTTTTTTTTTTTCTTTTTTTTACCACTAATTCGACTAAATACCGGTGGCTTGGGGGCGGGTTACGCTATTGATTTTCTAAATACCAGCAAGATATAATGACCAACTAATATATTTCGTAATATATTTTTCTAATTTTAATTATCGACGCACAATTATTTTTTTTTTCATTATTATTTTTTATTTTTATTTTTTATAATCAACGATCTCACAAATAAAAGAATAAATAGAAACTAATCAGTCACACTTGCATGCCTTACAAAATTGCACTTTTGTATTTATTTGATTAATTACATGTGTATTCTTACCGTTATTAAACCAAGCAAGTGACGTTTAAAAGATCGGGTGGAGAAACTTTTATTTTTTTTGTAAAAGTTTAAACCTCACTTGCGACAATAATATTTTGTATCTGTAGTTCCATTAGATGTGGTATTAATAATTTTTCCTTGACAAATCCAAAAAAACACTTTGGTTTTTTTTTTACGTTTGTATTGTAACTTTGGTCCCAGCCTGGAAATATCCTTGTATTCCAAAGCACCACCAACGAGAGGTTTCAACAACGTGCTAACAAATTAGTTGAGCAGACAACATTTTTAAATCTACATACATGAGCACTCGCTGTCACTTAGACGCAGTGTTAATCAATTATCGTCGTCGATATGATCTCTTGCGTAAATACGCCCAGATCTCATATCGCTATACGACGACTTTCCTGATGGTGGATCACATGGGTCTCTCGTGCGTGGTACTTGCAAAAAAACCCTTTATCCAAGAAATTAAAAAAAAAAAAAAAAAAAAAAATCACGGAAAAAAATGCCAGAGACAGGGCAGAGGCGGATAGGTGTGACGTGTGTCTGTTGGCAGGCTGAGCATGGAAGTGTCGTGTCGCAGATGGCGGATCCAAGCCGCGAGGAAGAGCAGGTGACACTGCTGGGCGAGGAGGGCCTCCGCGCTGGCGGCCAGGCTCTCAAGCCCGGGTAAATTTGCATTAACAATTTCCTATCGTCACCCTTATACGCCCTTGTTACTATCTCCTCCTCACTCTCGTTCGGCCCGACATACACCATTTTTTCATCTCCTTCCAGCTTTATAATTTTTTGATCATCCAAGGTTTGCTTCGATGATATTTTATTTTCCATTTTTTTTTATTTTACTGGTTTAAACGTATTTTCTAGAAAATTATTTGACTACTTCATTCATCGTCGCCTAATTATTTTTTAATAGATGCAATGTACCTCCTGATTTAGTACTGTATTTTACCAAAAAAAAAAGTATTATGTACGACGATGCTCGATTACCAAAACAAAAATTGCACATCCTCGAAAAAAAAAAAAAAAAAAAAAATGTAGCCCCCCTCAACCAGATATTCATTCCACCTTATCCATTCCAAAACATTCTGCCAATCCATCCACTCAAGACCTGCACTGCGTAGCAATGTTTATATCTCGAGGCTATAATGTAAATGTTCCCTGCCTCCTCCTCCCTACCTTATCCCCTCAAATTTCTTACATTTTTAACCACATCGTTAAGTATGCGCGACTGTGCCATATTATAGGTGTAGCTGATCGAGGGATGAACAAAAAAAATGTTTGCATCGAAAACGCGATTGTCACAATTGTAATATTCTTTCATGTTATTTTTATAATCGCGTGTGTATAATAATGTATCTCCGTCTTCGATGCACATTTTTTGCTTATCTTTTCAAATTATTCATAGCAAAAGGCTGTGCAATCTGCCAAAGCTTCATACAAGTATATCGTTTTAAATGGAGTCAATTTCAGCTTTAAAATCGTTATTACATTCATACATTCGTCTTTTATCTTATAATCAAAAAGATACTTTTGGTTTTTATATAAAATCGACTCCCTTTAACGGTGTACGAGATACGCAACTGAAAGTTTTGTTTTAAAAGCCACATAGAGTAGAAGCAAAAAATTTTATTTATTTATTGACCGTCACGTTTTCTACCTATTTCATTTATTTTGTTAAAAAAAAAATCCATAAATTTATCCCACAAAATTTGTTGTAAAAAAAAAAAAAAAATTGTTTTAAAGGGTAGAAAAAGACATCGGTCTGCTTGAAAAAAAAAATCTCGCTATTAGCCAAGTTTGTATTCTGTGGGTTACAGCACCTGTACACCATCACAGAGACCCTCGGATCGCACTATAGGAATCCCCTCAGGCAAGCTGTTATCAACCGTTATTAGCGTTTTCTTTGCCAATACTTTTAATACAATACATGTATGTGTCTAAATTATTTGTTTTTTTTTTTTCCTTCACTTGTGAAGGAGAATTTTTTTATTTTTTTCATTTTAAATTCTGCTCATTGTTTTATTTCTCTTGCCTTGCTGTGCCGCGTGTCGCTCCTGGAGTGGCTGAATTTCGATTCGAATCTCTATTATTATTTTTTTTTTTTAATCAATCATTTCAAGAAATCGAAAAGCCCTGCCTGGAGAATAGAGACACGACTGTTTTGCTTTCTCGTCCATAACAACAAGCCGATAATCATGACATCAAGACTCACTCGCGCTCGTTGTTTTTTCTTCTTTCTTTCTGTGTTCTGAAACGAATTGTTGTGTGTAACATAAACGAATTTTTTTTTTACAAAGGCACTTGATCGTGTTGATTAATTTTTTGTTTTTCTCTTGTATACGGTGTATAACAGTTGATACAGTTTTCAAGCGTTTCAAACTGTATCGAGTTGGAAATTTCAAAGAAAACTGGTTTACACAAGTTTTTTCTTCCTTAAGTATAAGTACTTGCAAACTCAAATTTGTCCGACACATAAGTAACTGACTGTAAGCTTCCACGAGTCTTTGACTGTACACATGTTATATACTGAGTTACTGAAATCTACAAAGGACGACTATTTTGTCGTTTGAACATGTGAACTAATATTACTTCTCTTTTTTTTGTTATTACACTTTTATGTTGAGGTATTATTACTTAATAAAATTGTAAACACATTTTGGACAAAGTGCTATAGCTTACATATTAGGCATTTTTTTAATGTACAGTTCTTTTATTACCATATTAAATTTTGTAACACTTTTTTGTGCATCTAGATAATTAGTAGTATATAATAATAGTCCTTAGAGAGTAAAGAAATAATTTTCGTGTGAATAACAAATGATGATGGTGTGGCCATGGGTATGTATATAGAAGTAATATGTTTATAGTATTTAGGTAAACGGAATTTATCGACACCTTTTCATTTCATTCTCTAAATGTTTTTTCTCACTCGACATTCCATTTATGTTTTGCACTTCAATACTCTATATGTCTGTTTGGAGGTGTTGATAATTTTCATTGTTTGTCGTTTAAATGTTATCTCATATTTATGTACCATGCAAGCACATTAATGTAGTACTAGTTGGTTTTTAATGACACTGTGATTAGTAAATATTTTCGTAAAGCGTAATTGGGATCTTGCACGAAAAATTCTATTTGGTCCGTCAGATGGATTATCAAAATATGTTTGACACGTATTTTTTTTTTTTTTTTTTTTTTTTTTTTTTTTTTTTTGTTTTTTTTTTTTTTTTCTTTTGTTTTTTTTTACTCCCTCTTCTTTCCTTTTTTTTTCTCTTTTTTTCTTTCTTTTTAACCGTTGTCCCTATGACGTATTTTACCCCCACCTCTAAACTTTGATGCACTCTATATCTACGTCATTTTATGTTTATATGAAAAAATAAAAAAATATGTGTCCAATACTTTTTGATAATCTATCTGACGGACCAAATAGAATTTTTCATACAAGATCCCAATTAGAATATTGCTTTACATTCGAATCACACTGTTGTATTAGAACAATATTATTAGTCAATGGCTGTCCCGTTAATGATATTGTGTGCTTTTTATATCACATGCCAAGTGCCAAATCGCTTCGCTTCTGTTAATGTTGATTTTTTTGTTTCTTTCGTTGCACAATACGTAGTCGAAACACTTACTAGCACACTCTATACCACTACTCGCCACTATTGCGCGTGAAAGAGTTCAATAGGATGATCAAGTAACATCAGGTGAACGATACATTAGAAACATAGAAAACCTAAACATGAAATTTTATATTTTGCAGCAGATAAACAAAAAAAAAATTGCTAATAACACCTTTCAGGTTTGAGAGCGAGCTGACGAGTAATAATGACAACAATAACAACACACGAGTGCCATATAATGTTTTCTTTTCAGATTTTACACACACGTATATAATATATTATACTATACTATGTTGATTATTATGTAGTTGCGTTTAAATAAGAATTGCCAAGTATATATTGTTGTATTATTATTACCCTGGTAGTGCTCCATAATATTGCTGATTGTTGTCCTTTACGTGTATATTTAGAACAATTTGTTATCACGTATACATACATCTAACATACATTTTATATCAGTATAGTCATTATACACAGAAAAGCTTATTAAATCGAGCCTTTTCACACTACAATTAATATACAATAATAATAATAATAATAATTGCATATCGCATTTTAACCAAGTCTGGCAATTCATATTTACATTGTGTAATAATATATAATATTCTAGAAAAATCCTTATGAGACGGAAAAACGCGTCATAAATACGCAATCAATCCAAAGTATAAAAAAAATTTATACAAAAATTCTTGTTACCATATTGGGTTGTGTGTATAGGGACAAAATTGGAGTGCGTTGAATATTTGTGACCGTGTCTTTTACCAATCAACCCGCAACATAATCTGTTGTTTATTATTAATTTTTTTGTCTATTAAAACTTCATTCAAAAAAATTTTTTTTTCTACATATGTTTTTTTTCGTTGTTGAGAGTGTGTGCTAATGCGGTTTAATTTTTTGTGTCTTGTCTGTTGTGTTGTCAGCAAGAGCACGCAGGCTTGAACTCCACCGAGTCCATGACACGCGCATTGATTAGTGACGATAATATCGCTCGCCAGACTGCCCTTGGTCCTGTCCAATTGGGGTACGTACAGCCGTTTCAGCCGTTTCGATGAGCAACGATCACGACTACAATATACATATTATATGTTTGTTTGATTTTTTTTCCACGCATAAGTATATTGTAATCTAATCGTTGTCCTCTTCGTCGTCAGACACATACCTATGCAGCCTCGCATTTTTACCCTTCGCACCTTCGTTGAGATGCACAAGCTCTTGATTATTTTGTACTTTTTTTTTTTTTTTTTTTTTTTTTTTTTTTTTTTTTTTTTTTTTTTTTTTTTTTTTTTTTTTTTTTTTTTTTTTTGCTTTGTTTTCTTCGTTTTATTACTCTCAGAGAATCTCATTTAAAATTACTTAATGACATCTTTCGAGTACTTTCAAAAATGTTTTGAATATTTCTCTGAGCATCTTTTTTCCTCTCAGAGGTAAAATCATTTATCTTTTGCCTTCGAAATTTTTATAAGATTTTGTTTAAATTAATAATATTTTTCACTAAAATGTAAGTTACTTATAAATAATTTTTTGTTACATGATTTTTCCTCGATCCAAAAAACACAAATGACGAAGAAGATTTTTTGTTGCTAACTGAAATAAAATGTATTTTTCGTCATCCTACATCAAACGTGTGATATCCATTAACAAAAGTCCTCACTAATTACTCGTTCATCCGACCCTCGATGCATACAATTAACCGATTACACAGTAATCTTTTTTACTTTTTTTTTTGTTTTTTCTTACGATCCTCTGTCCACCCATTGAACCCTTTACAACGCTTTTCTCTCTGATTTCAAAGGACTTTGCAGGACCAAAAGCGTACAATCTTACAAAAGGCCAAAGTTTCAATGCGCGTGTGGCTTGGACACTACAAAAATGATAAATATCTTTTATCAATTTCTAGGGATTCCGTATGGAGTTGTATTTGCAGTTTTTCTGTATTAACACGTTTTTTTTTTTCCTACATTCAGATAAACGTTTTCGTTCAGAGGCATATTGAAGGAATTTTAATTAGTCGATCGGTTGTTTAACACTCATGACTGAGCTATGCCTCAAGTAAATCGGAATTGACTCAGTGCCAAATATTATCTGACGGTTAATTTTACAAATTTCGGATGTTACTAGCTTTAGTATCAGCTTCAGCTATAAGTATT
The DNA here is from genome assembly GCA_030522625.1 of Copidosoma aretas. Taxonomy (NCBI): domain Eukaryota; kingdom Metazoa; phylum Arthropoda; class Insecta; order Hymenoptera; family Encyrtidae; genus Copidosoma; species Copidosoma aretas. Next base: position 10,867 of record JAPYYV010021322.1, read on the forward strand.
CGAATACTTTTTTTACCCATTATTTATAGATATTTCATAAATATGTACGTATATCTTTTTAAAAGATAATCGATATTTATCTGATATTCTTATACGTTTACGTTATAAAATAGTCGATTCATTGTCAAAGTTGCTTATTAATAGATAATAATTAAAAACTCCTTCAATGTGTTTGTATTTGTAACATCAAATTCAAGTTGTCAATTGAATTTGCATGAGTTTTACGAAAAAAAAAAGTTTTTGTAGTTTGAGACGATTTTTGATGTTTTTAGTTGTCGAATTAACCGTAAATATTAAGAATAACCTCTAGTTTTGGGACTTGTTGTTCGATCGGTGTGTAATACTACTGTTTTTTTCTAGTTTCTAGCTGGTTATTCACACTTGATTGATTTTTACGCAATAATAATCGTCGTATAATTTTTTTGTTTTAATGCTTGGACCATAATCCCAAGTAGAAAGTTTCGATAAAGTATATACGGTTGTTTGATTTTGTGCTTCGCCTTCTCAACTTAACACACTTATAATCATACCAAATATTAATAATAATAATAATTCGGGGCAAGAATGCAGTTTTTAAAAGTAGGGTATACTTTCAAAAATGGTTTTTTTAATCAAAGCTACACAGTAACAAAATAAACTTATATCGCATTAACACTGACACTGACATCTTCACGGAATGACTCTTAACAAATAAATAAATTAATCTTTTACTTGCTTGAAAAGTGACGTAAGCAAGTCTGAATAATCGTCATTTTACAATATTAATACTGATAATCGAATCCATGCCTGATGTTTTGTCTTGCAACACACATTATTTATACTATGTTAACTTTCAATCTTTCGAATTTACATTTCTTCCTTTTCATTATAGTTAGAAATACTATTGTTACATGTATTTGCTCGAAACACGAAGTATTGTTGATTTACACGGAAAAAGATGGCGAGAAAATTTGCAGAACGTCAATTTTTTTCCAAAATCACATCGCACAAAAAATAAAAATTTACTTACCCTACAAAAAATGATTGGCACACTTTTTTGAGTGTATGTAGAAATTAAAAAATTGAATTTTTTTTATGCATTAATATCATGATTTAGAGTAATATTGTACTTCTTGAACTCAAAGCCACCATTTCAACAATAAATTTTAGTAAAAGAGAGAGTTAATTTGCTCGTTTGTCGTGCGTATTGTAACTATCCCAAGGTATATATACGTATAATAAAAGTACGACCATGGCTACAAAAATCATCATTAGATGGCCCTTGAAGAAGTTTAATGCCATTATCATTAAAATGATGTATCTTTTTTTTATTCCAGTACTATACATAAAAAATTTGTACATATGGAATCAGGGTTACGCAAATCAATTGCATAACGGGTACCATCTTCTCTATTATAAAAACGACCTTATCTTTCTTCTACTTTTTCTATTCCTACTCTCTCACAGGTTGGATGTGAATATTAATACATCAATTTCAATGCTAATCGATACAGGTTGAAAAGTTGAGAATCTTGGCAACAATAATAATAATAATAATAATAATAATAATAATAAAACAAAACTCAAACCTTCCATCGAAAGTTTCGCAGTGTAACAGTCAGCGATCCCGTCGATTTTTCGTCCTCCCAAGTCGTTCTAATAAAATTAACCCTTTCCCCGTCTATTTGTACTATCAAACCCACAGAGATACTCAACAATAATCCTTTATAATACATAAGCTCTAGCACGATGCGAGGGGCTATTCACTCTGTCGAACTTTAGTATGTCTTCAATATTGAATTCTAAATCATGAAAACAAAATTACAATAAATATTTGGACTACAGGAATGATAATTCAATCGAATGTTGATACAAGTTGTAATCAAAAAGGAAAAATCACAGTAAACAGTCGAGTACAGCTGCCTACATACTTTTTTGCATTCAAAAATAAAAGTTCAAAGCAATTACCCGCTCGCAGTGCACTTAAATTTTAATTTAAAAATGGTTTCATTATTTCATAGATTTTATAAAATTGTCAAAACCATCTCGTTAGTTCTCAATTTTATTAAAAATTAAAGTTGATATTCGATTGATCAAAATGATTGCATGGACCGAATAGCCCTTCCATTCGTGCAGTGTGTAAATTAGTAGGACCGACCCTCTCCTCCCTCATCGCTGATAACTCCTCCGTCTCTAGTTACTAAAAAAAAAAAAAAAAACGCACGTAAAAAGCGTTCCCTCCCTTTTTCTTTCCGAAAAAAAAAAAAAAAAAAACTAAAGAATCCCCCACGTCGTCGTGCGGCCAAACAAAAATCGCTAACCCGAGCCAATCTCTTGTGTCCCGTGTCGGTACGTATACAGCTTCGTCGCCGGGGTCATTCTTCGGGAGAGGATCCCCGCCTTCGAGCGGATGCTGTGGCGCGCCTGCCGCGGCAACGTCTTCCTCAGGCAGGCCGAGATCGAGACCCCGCTCGAGGATCCGTCCACGGTAAGCTTCGCGTCCAACATTGTGCAGACTTGGGCACGTTTTTTTTTTTTTTTTTTTTTTTAAATCATTTTTTTTTTTTCTGATAAACTTTTTTCCGCTGGAACTGTTTGTTTCGCTGCTACGCAGATCATGCGGTGGAAAAGTGCGATGTATTTTCAGAGACACTAAGGTTGATTCGAGAGTATTTGGAATCAAATATCTCGTTTTTTACACAAACAAACATTGACGTAGACAGAGCACATCGAAGCCCAGAAGTAGGGGCTCGCGACGTCACCTTTTTTGTTTGTGTGAAAAAGGAAAAAAAATACGTATGCATTATTTTGATGACGTACCGAATGGAATGTTTTCATGCAAAATCCTAATTAGTACATAAATAGCTGACAAATAATTTGCTGGAAAAACTTTTGTCAACTACTGTGTTACAACTCATTCTAGCGCAAATAATGCTTTATAGTATTAGGAAACAATGCCACCGCAAAGTATTCAAAAAACGCTGCCCATCTCTGAACAGACACACACACACACACACGCATATACCATGGTGAAGGAAAAAATTATTGCAGGGCGACCAAGTCTTCAAGTCGGTCTTCATCATATTCTTCCAAGGCGACCAGCTCAAGACGCGCGTCAAGAAGATCTGCGAGGGCTTCCGCGCCACCCTCTACCCCTGCCCCGAGGCGCCCGCCGACCGACGTGAGATGGCCATGGGCGTCATGACCCGCATCGAGGACCTCAACACCGTGAGGACTTTTCAACTCCACACGTAGTGTAATATACCTCCTTGCCATGGCAGGCAATTCTAATCGTCTCCTTGTCTTTGTTCCGCGTTGGCAGGTACTCGGCCAGACTCAGGACCACCGTCACCGCGTCCTCGTCGCCGCGGCGAAGAACATCAAGAACTGGTTCATCAAGGTGCGCAAGATCAAGGCCATCTACCACACCCTGAATCTCTTCAACCTCGACGTCACCCAGAAGTGCCTGATCGCCGAGTGCTGGGTGCCCGTCCTCGACATCGAGACCATACAGCAGGCCCTGCGCCGTGGAACCGTACGTTTCTTCCTCCTTTCTCGCGCGCTATTTTCATCCGTTCGATGAAAATCACGGACTCGACGTTTTTGCAGGAGCGCAGCGGCAGCTCGGTACCGCCGATCCTCAACCGCATGGAGACCTTCGAGGACCCACCGACGTACAATCGCACCAACAAGTTCACCAAGGGCTTCCAGGCCCTCATCGACTCGTACGGCGTCGCCTCGTACCGCGAGATGAACCCCGCCCCCTACACCATCATCACCTTTCCCTTCCTCTTCGCCGTCATGTTCGGCGACTTTGGCCACGGCATGCTCATGTTCCTATTCGCCGCGTGGATGGTCCTCAAGGAGAAGCCCCTGGCCGCCCAGAAGTCCGACAACGAGATCTGGAACATATTCTTCGGCGGCCGGTACATCATCTTCCTCATGGGCCTATTCTCCATGTACACGGGCCTGATCTACAACGACGTCTTCTCCAAGTCCCTGAACATCTTCGGTAGCCACTGGGAGATCAGGAATCTCACGGTCAAGGACGTGCGCGACAACGGCGCCCTGCCGATCAATCCTACCTGGGACTACGTCAGCACTCCCTATCCCTTCGGCATGGACCCGATCTGGCAGCTGGCCGAGAACAAGATCATCTTCCTCAACTCGTACAAGATGAAGATATCCATCATCTTCGGCATTATACACATGCTGTTCGGCGTCGTCGTTGGCCTATTCAATCATTTGTACTTCAAGCGCAGGCTCAACATCATCTGCGAGTTCATACCGCAGATCATCTTCCTGGTTTTCCTCTTTTTCTACATGACCATTCTCATGTTCATCAAGTGGGTCAAGTACGCCGCGCCTCATCCGATTCACAATCCCGACGTGATGACGAGCTCGTTCTGTGCCCCTTCGGTCCTCATCACGTTCATTAATATGGTCCTGTTCAAGAGCCCCGATGTTCCAGATCCCGCGAAAAAGAATCCTTGCGATCCTTGGATGTACGGCGGACAGAACGGGCTGCAGGTGATCCTCGTTTTGGTCGCCCTGCTGTGCATACCCTGGATGCTGTTTGCCAAGCCCTTCATGATGATGCAGGAGAGGAAGAAGAAACACATGCAGGTGCGTTACTACAAGACGTGTTCTTGAGTATTTCTTTTTCATTACTTGTCATTGAAAGGATTTTTAGTGATTCCCGTGTTTACCTGTCTGTTTAACAGACTTTCGATCACTAAATATCCTTGTAAGGATATAGAAGAAAAGTTTATCGCCCTCAATTTAAAATGTTTAATGTTTGCTCTTCGCTGCTCTGATTTATCTCTGGCCAATGTAACCTATTTGCTGGATATGAAAAAGGATGTATGTATTAAAATTGCAATTTCAAGTAGTGTCCTAGTTTATCTTTTTTTATACTTGAACAAATGAGCAAAAATAATGATGCAAAAAAACTTGTAGCTGAACACTCACGGCACGGAAAATGGAGACGTTGACGGGTCTGGAGCGGTACAGTCGCAAGGACAGCTACAGGGTGGGCACAAAGAGGAGGAAGAAGACATGGCTGAGTTGATGATACACCAGGGCATCCACACTATTGAATACGTTCTGGGAAGTGTTTCCCATACAGCTTCATATTTGCGTCTCTGGGCTCTGTCTCTTGCTCACGCACGTAAGTTTACAATATTTACCAAAATTAGCAAAATAAGACAAACTGCTGAAATGGCGAATCCTTTTGCAGAACTGTCCGAGGTGTTGTGGAACATGGTTTTGAGGAATGGTTTAACTCAAGGAGGCGGACTAGGAGGTGTTATTCTTTGGGCTCTGTTTGCCTTTTGGGCAACCATGACCGTTGCTATTCTGGTGCTTATGGAGGGATTGTCAGCCTTCCTTCACACTCTTAGGCTTCATTGGTAATTTCATAAACACCATTGATTCATTAATACAATGTGCTTGTTTATCTACAACATAACTTGTTGTTTCAGGGTCGAGTTCCAGAGTAAATTCTATCTTGGTCAAGGATATGGTTTTACACCCTTCTCCTTTGAAATCATTTTGGAAACAGCACAAGCAACATCCGAAGCTGCAGATTAAACTTAAACAAATGTAAAGGCGTTTTCGTCTTGAACTTTGGGTCTTGGATAGTATTCCAAGAGCAAACTGTAATTGATGTTGAACTTAACAATGTACTTCTCTCTCTATTAAGATTGCTGTAATGTGTACATGCTCAAGAATGAAATCTTAAGATATCGTGCCGATGGTTGCTGGTTTTATTTATTTTTTTTTTTTTTTTTTTGTAAATAGTAAACTATCAGTTTTTAAATTTCTCTTAATTTTTTTTTTTTCATAGAGTAAAGCTGTTAAAATATGCTGCCTCGAAATTCAATATATTTTATGTGCTTGTGATACAAGCAAAAGTAAAGTATAAACATTATAATTTCGTGTAATGATTTTGGGAAAGAAATATTCGAAACAAACAAAATGTGACAGTAAAATCAAATTTTTTTTATGCTGGTATTTACAAAATATTTTATTGCAAAACGGAGTGGCGTTTGGTTCATGAAGTAAATTATATAATTAAGCTGAGTTTTACATGTACATTGAATCTCGCGATATTTTCGAATGCGCACAGTGTGATTTCTTTTATGTTATACAACTACTCTATTTTTAATTTTTTTTGTCTTAAAATTATTCTTTGAATAATTTGTTATGTTAAAAATACACTGATGTAGAATTATAAAATAAAGATTAACAATGTTTGGTTTAAATAATTTTTTACGCAGTTCTTTTCTTTGGACGTTGGACGAATAATCACGTGACTGTCATGGCCACTATATATTTTATACAAGTCTGGCGTCGTCTGCTCCCTTGTTATCTCTCAAAAGTCTTCTGCTCTCATCAATGTGCAGACTTTGTAACCTTAATAATTTATATATTGTATATTATTCATCAACAAATCAAGAATTAATGATAAAGATTAGCTTACAAACTCCAAGTTGTCATGTCAATTTTAAGTGCAGTAATGTCTACGCCCCTAAGGACTTCGATAATCATTAGTGGCCAAATGAAGCAAAAATTCTTTAGGAACTTTTGTAAAAGTTCGGTCGTTCGTTTAAAATATGATACACCGCTGTACACTGCAGATACTAGCATGAAAAAAAAATATCCAAGGTAAGAAGTATTTTTCAAATTAGATAAACTAAATCCACGAAAATTACCAACATTTTTAATTTCCGACAAAACAAACACAATAGAGGATTTATTGTACGAGCCTTGTCATCAATACTCATTATTTTGCACACAGTTATTACTACAAAAATAAGAAAAAAAACAAAAGCAACATAACGCTCATCATGGGGCTATTTGGTGCCTACTGCTTCATGGCGGCCTTAGGATTTCTGTACATGCACTACCGTCAAATTAATTCAGAACTAGCCGAGAAAAAAAGACGCTCCAAGTTCCAGCGACATTACACGGCAGAGGATGTAGCTGCTCATCCCACTTGGACCACGTACAACGGAGGCGTGTACGATTTCAGCAGTTATGCTGCCGAGCATCCCGGTGGCGAGGAGACGATCGGGCAGGCTGGAGGCACTTCGCTAGAGCCGTTCTGGGACAAGTTCAATTTTCACAATACTCCAGAGATCCTGAAGGAGCTGGAGACCATGAAGATCGGCAATTTGGTCACTGGTGACACTAAACAGACTAGGTGTAAGACTACGAGAGATCGTGAGTGTTGATTTTGTGTAGGAATGCATTTTTATATCTACGAGTAGTAGTTGAAAAATGGAATTTTTAGTACCCTCGGTCGGTGCAAACAGTCACAGACTGGAGCTTATATTCGACGATGCGGAGGAAAGTTTTCTAGAGCTGAGTATGGAGGACCTGTGGAGTTACCCCAAGTACTCGATCGTGAGCTCGATACCGTGTAAAAGCGACCCGACAAAGACTGAAATTTCGGAGGCTCCAACGTGGTCCGGCACTCGTCTGATCGACATAATAAAAAATCTCGGTAAGCCATCCAAACGCTGCACAATCCTTCACCATAACATACTATTTTAAATCAACCCCATTCAACAGACATAAAATTGGATGATTATGAGAAAGTGCAATTCGAGTGTCTGGACATAGACCAAATTGGAATGTCCTACCGCACCAGCGTGCCTGTGAAAAAAGCCGGCGACCCCGACTTTGACATTCTGATCGCCTACGAGATGAACGGCGCCGAGATACCGCTCGAGCACGGGTATCCGCTGCGCATTGTCATCCCCGACTACGCGGGCAGCAAGAACGTCAAGTGGCTCAAGCGAATAATCTTCAAAAAGATCCCGAAAATGTCGTATTCACTGAAGTAATGGCTCGCAGCTCGTCACCGTGCTTACATTGTACAAAGAGTTAATTTCCGTTTACACGCGTGTACTCTCTCAAGACGCCGTGCACGAGTAAGACCTTGTTATTTAATGGGCGTGTGTTTTGATAAAACGACGACATACAACAAGAAGAAGAAGAAGAAGAAGAAAAAAAAGTTTGTAATAAATAGCTCTATGCCGTCTGTTTATTCGTCTCCACGAGAATAATATAATTACATTTATCGGCTAAAAAAAGAGATCTTATCGTCTATCGCACATACACAAGTACACGTCTACTCGATTAGGCTTATCGCGCGAAATTTACACTTGGTTTCTTCCTCCTCGAATAAACGAGTCGACTAAACCGTCGGTCCCCGAGGATCCGTCGTCGTCCTCGTCGACGTCGTGGTTATTACAGAAGCGGATGGTCGAAGCGCCGGCGCAGCAGGGAACGGCAGAGCGGTCCCCGTCGTCGAGCGCAAACAGGCGCACAGGCAAAACGGGGCCTGGCAGAAGCGGCAGGGCCCAGCCGGCGCGCCCATCATCAGGCTCCCGGCTATCGCTATGTTTCTGCAATCAATGGAAAATAGATGATAAATACATGTTGTTTTGTTTTTTTTTTGTTCTCCATTGTTATACTCTCTATTGTATTTTTATATCCTCAGCGTGTGTACGATATATAAGAGAGGTAGAGAAGTAAAATAAGCAGAGAGGGGGGATGAGAAGAAAGAAATCTCCCGGCGGCACGCGAACCGCCACTTAGGGGCCGTTTTATTATTTGATCTCGCGGGGGAAATTAGTTCTCGGCTCGTTTTTCGATGGCCGTCCATCAGACGTGATTTTTAATGATGAACAAACAATAATCCGAATTTATCGGTTTTATAATTATGTACGGTGAAGAGTATACAGTTTTGGTAAAGATCGCGTGTCGATTCCAAATAACTGCACCCCCAATCAGCCCCGCGAGCAATAAAGGCGCGTCGTAAATTGAACGATCCTGCTGCGGGGGTGGATGCATTAGGCCGAAAAACCGACGGGAACATAATGGATCGTGAACGCCCCCGTGTGTACAAGTGCGGTAGGGAGCGTCGATTGAGATGTAAGTATTGTATGGTATACAGAGCGTGTGTCGTGTCGATGGTGCGATGATGATGAGGCCTATCTCTCGCACCCTCTCTGTATAACAGTAGAGCGATTATTATTTCAGTTTTAGCGCTTTACTGCTCCTTTCTCCCCGCTCCCCCTTCTCTTCTCTCTTCTAAAACGTGTATATCGTGCGTCGAGTTTGAATAAATGGCTCAGCTGTGTTTTTCTAGTGGGTAGTGTGTGTGGTAAGTAGGTATGGATAGATAGATAGATAGGGGGTGATGGACGGTACATTATCCCGTATTTATTTTCCATACGATGATGATGATGATTCGCGTGCTGCTGTATGTCTGCGTCAGAGGGGTAATTTTACAGTACAGGAAAAATCTATGATTTACCGATTTTTAACTGCCAAAAAGTACGAGCTCAAAAATGCAACAACAAAAAACACAATATTGCATTTTTTTTCTCTCCGAATTCGTGTACTGTTTAATTTTACTTTGAAAGTGTAATCTTTTAGTCGGATCAAGCGTTTAATTGGAAAATCGGTAGTGCGCGGAAAAAAAGCGCAAGTTTGCAGTAAGTGCCAGCGGGGGACAGAAAAAAGAACGATAAAACTGATCATCCGCGAAAACGTTCTCGAACAATTACCTGAGCTGCTGGTCCATCTTGGCCTTCTCGAGCCTCTTGTCCTTGGCGCGCCGGTTCTGGAACCAAATTTTGATCTGCGTCTCGCTGAGCTTCAGCCCGGCCGCCAGCTCGAAGCGCCGGGCCCGCGATATGTACTCGCTCTTCAGGTACTCGTCCTCGAGCCGGCGCGTCTGCTCGCCGCTGAAGGTCGTGCGCTGGCGGCGCGGCTGGCCCTTTTTCTTCTCGCGTCGCTGCACTGCGTTTCGTGTGATTTTTTGTCAGCGTTAATTGTTTTTTTTTTTTTTTTTTTTTTTTTTTTTTTTTTTTTTTTTTTTTTTTTTTTTTTTTTTTTTTTTTTTTTTTTTTTTTTTTTTTTTTTTTTACAATGGGATCAACGATTCGGGATCATTCTTTGCGACCGTAAATGATCCGAAATCAGGATCTTCTTTTTTCAATCTCATTCTTGCAGTCCACGCGGAAATTCAAAATCAGTGCTCCGGAAGAATCGGAAGGAAGCGAGAGAGAGAGGGATCGTTTTAGGGCTGCAGCCGGGGGGGTGTCCGGTTACGGCGCAGGTGTCATCTTCATACCTTTTCGCGTATTACATCAGCGGAGAAACAGATTGGCCGCGGAAGCCCCGGACGTGCGCGGCGCATCCGTTATAACGCTGTGCCAGGATCTGCAGGGAGGGCGCAACGATATTAATATGGCGTAGTCGCGGGCCGCAAGTGCCGTACATCCTAATTGGATCGATTATACACGCGTTGCCGAGATTCAATTTTTACGCGCGCTTCCTGGGAAACCCTGCACCGTGTATGCCTGCGCGCTCCGTTTGTTCTTCTCTCTCCCGTTGAAATTTGTTGAGAATTATTTTTTAACGACGCGTAAATCCAAGCGCATGTTCAAGCATGAGCTGTTGAGACTTTTATTTTTCTGTTTTGTAATATGCGTATGATGGTGATTAATGTTGGTGAATATTCGATGGACAATCGACCGAAATTTTACATTATCCTGTATTAATTATATTGCCTTCTACGATTCTTTCATCGGACAGAATAGCTATGCAGTGAAATAATATTTAATTATGAATTGCTTTGATCGTTTATCAAATACTTGGTAACGTATTTACTCCTGATGTGTGTATTTTGTGAACTGTACGGAAACAATACCCTTGGATTTACCGTGAGGTTTTTTTTTCCTAACAATCAATCGCGAAAATTCAGTATTCGTGTCCAGATCGAGTTTGACACCCTTACAAACCATAGACTCGAATGTTATCTGCATATATTATTATTATTATTTTTATTATAATCATCGTCATCAGAATATATGCATGGCACTTGAAAAAACCTGCGTTATCGTGCGTGTACGACAAGTGTTGCGTGATGTAAAACATATATACGTACGCTTTCATAAGTACAACGTATATACAGGGATTAGGAGGCGTTTAAATGTCCAGCCAGCCGAAAAATCCCTTTAGCGCGAGCCGGAGAGGAGCCGCGCGACTTTTGTGCTCCTACGACCCCCTATACTTACTACAGGCCCTGCTCACGTTAGCAATACACTGTACACGCACGCACAACGAGTGTAGGATAAATCTCGACACAATCAGCTCAATTGAACAGACGCGATCGCTGCGCTGCTACTTTTATCGCGCGCGTGCGTATGCTTGTATGCGCGATACACCCCACAAGTACCTTACCCCCTTTTCATTTGCACAGAGACGCGACACGGTGCTGCTCGGCGTGCGCTCGTCAACCGATCCTTTGCTCGAAATTGTAATCATCCGGGGTTTTTTACGAACCATCGGGCCACATTTTTTTGTACGAGTAAAATGGCACCGGAGACGAAGCAAAACGCGAATTCGCCGGGAACCCCGCGAGGTTTCCGCATCGCGACGTTCGGGGCGAGAAAAGAAACGAGAGGGAATACATATACAACAGACAATACTGCACAACTGTATTATTATACGGAGGAGGCGGGGGGGGTCGGTGGCATTGAGACGCGGCCAACTGCGTTTCCGTAATCTCATCACAATATGATCGCGCGCACGCTGCGCCGCGAGTCCCCGCGTCCTCGGCGGCGTGTCCGCTAAGCGCTCACGCGGGGGCGCGAGGTGGCGAGCCGAGAGAGGATCAGCCCCGCCTTCTCCTGTGCCTCGCTCTGTTCGCGCTGTATACCTATCGGTACCCTATACATGGGCCGTCTCGCTAAAATCATCCCATCGGGTGAGTCGCGTTTCGAGGAAAAAAGTTGAGAAAAAATTTATCGCGTGTATATTGGTTGAGGAGACGGCCAAAATGTCATTCCACTTTCAATGGTGTTTATTTATATCCGACGCGTTGATTTTATGATTATTTCACGCTCCGGTTTTCAAGAGTTGTTGAAATTTCGCGTTTATTAAATCGCATGTGAGTTATGCACAGCTGATAAGCACTATCGTCGGGAAAGCGAAATAATGATGAGACACGCGATCATTACCGTAAACCTTCGCCCTATCTATATCTTATTTGAACAGCGTTTCTATATATTTTCCTTTGGAGGGTCACACAATCGTAGTTTTATCGGTTGGAGCTTATTGAAAAATGCATTCAAACCTCGATTCAAACCCAAGTGAAAATAATTTGAGTGAGTAACGAATAAAAAACAGTAACTGATGATGAAAATTTATAAAGTCCAGATTTGAGACTGAGAATGAAATTTAATTACTGTTATTATACGTTATTATTAGTTATAAATTTTTTTTTTATTTACTTATAAAATAACATCTAAGAAATACAGAAAAAAAAAAATAATGACTGATGGTAACTTTTATAAATAGTTTGTAATTTTTATTGCTTGTTATTAATTACTATAACATTTTTTAGTTACTGATAATAATTCGTATAAATTATGACTACTTGTAAATGAATATTATTATCTTAATGATGAAATAAACCATATTTCTCAACTCAGATTTCACAAAAAAAAAAGCACTATTTCCGCTTGGAAATTAAGACGAGTTATTGTTTTCTCAAGACGACGGTTTTAAACACCAATAAAAATTTGCAATTTTTCGCGAAACGATCCGTATATACACAGTCACAGGGCGCGAAATAACGCGCGTTACCCCCGTGCAGTAGTGTAATATGCAATGCGAAATCGCGGATCTTTTGTACGTCAATTTTTATCCCCCTCGGCGAGAATATTACAAATCACCCCCGTTCCCGTATTTTTTCGCTCGGCACAATTTTTATATCCACCACTCGTCCACCACTTGCGCGAGCGCGCGCGTCCATAATCCTTGTACTGTGTTACCGAATTTTTGTTATACTCTGCAGCTAATATGGTAAAATAATCGAATCGAATTAACGTTTTCGCGAGGATGTGCTCGATACGCAGCTTCACGAGGTTTAATTTCAATTGGCCGAGCGGATTGTGAGCGAATCGGTGTGTGTATACTTATGATCATGCAATATCATTCTAATGCGGATAAAAATGAGATTAATTTTCATGATTATACGTGCAGCGCGTATAAGAGTGACTCGAGGACGGGAGGGTGAAATGAGAAATTATTTCGAAATGTACAAATTAATGCAACGAATAATGTTCACGCGAGTAGTTCGAAAAGGGCCATTTTCGCCACTCTCTGCGACAACGTTGTTCAGAACGAGTTGCATCAGCAGAGTATCCAGACTCGTTGAACCAAGTCTTATTCACAGATATCAAAAACCCCCGGCTGTTTTCACTCATCTCGAACGTCCATGAGAAAATGGCCCTCTTGCAAGACGCGCGCTCGAGATCTCTCGACAGAGGCCGTACGCACGGTCCTTCGTACCAGAGCACAATAATCCCGCAAATTTACCCAACGCGGTCGCGCTTAAAAACCTATGTGAAAAAATGCAGAAAAAACAGCCCCGACTCACAGTACTCCGCGTACCCCTGGCAGTGCTGCTTGGCCCTCGGCTGTCCGTCGCCGGCCCGCAGAATCTGGTCCAGCCGCAGCGGCGCCCAGTACGCCCCAGCCGCGCGATGTCCCGTTTGCAGCAACAACCGCTGGACCGGGGGCAGCCGACGGCCCCCCGCCTCCTCCTCGTCGCCGCTCCCGCGCGTCACGTCCACCTCCTCCTCCTCCTCCTCCTCCTCCGCGTCATCAACTTCATCGTTGCTGTTGTTGTCGTCCTCCCGCACCTCCGGCCCGTATATGCGCGCGAAAAACTCGCGCGGCAGCGACGGCCGCGTCCTTTTGCCCACCGGCCCCGCGCTGCACGCTTTCGACATCCTCTCGCTTTTGTCTCCCCTTCCCGTCCCCCCGTGCGCGTTGTTACTTCGATTTCACCATTTTTCCGCGCGTCGGGCGATCGATCGGAGGAGGAAAAAAATGAGGGGGGGGGGGGGGGGGGAAAACTATCGAAAAATCCGCCTCATCCCCGCTTCGGCGCGACGAGACAGCGAGGACACTTTGGCGAGCGAGGCGGCAGCGACCCGCGGCGTGGGCAGTCCGGAGCGCGTGTGCCGGCCCGTCCGTCTTGCCGCCGCCCACCGGGAGGAAGGAAGGAAGCCCGCAGGGGTGGGACGTGCGCGACGGTGATGATGATGATGATGACCGGCCGGGCCCGCGTGGTTTTTTTTCGTTCGCTTCTCATCCCCCCCCCTCCGTGTAGCCGCGCCGCCCGCGATCTCCTTCTTTTTCAAATTACCCTCCCGGATCGCCGACGATTAATCAGCCGGTATACATCTGCCGCGTTGTTGCGCCGATGATGCTTTTCCTCTCGCCCCCCTGTCTTGTGCCCCCTCTTTTTCATTTTTCATCGTATCGGACGCGCGGGGGGGGGGCGGGGGGCGTGGAGCCTAATTGAAACGCGTACAGACGCGTCGTTCTCGTGCTGGTTGATAATTGATCACCAGCATTGGCGAGCATCGACGATTGAAGCGAGATGATACGACGATGCTTCGGGATCAATTGGACCGCGGGCGGTGCGTGTGACGGATGTGCGGGAAAGATTAAAAATCGGCGGAAGCTGGAGGAAAAAAGGCGAGAGTGCGCGCGAGTAGGGCAGGGCGGAGGATCGAGGGGGAGAGGGGGCCGAGCACAGCGGCTCATCGCGAGGGATTTTTTGATTGCCGGCTGTGCGCGCGGCCGTGAAAATCAAGGATATTGCCGTTATTTCCCTCCAGCTCTCCGCGCGGGGTTGTTTGGATTGGTAAAAGTATAGAAGTAGGTACTACTGCTATGGCGTTCTTTTGCGCGTTCGCAACGAGCGCCGCGCCACAAGTTTTCGCGCATCCCTCCCTGCGATGTATTACTATATATCACACTGTTCAAAATCTATGTTCAATTATAAGCAGAGAAATTCCGTTTCAAGAGAACTATTACACGTTTTGTGCAAATCGTCTGTATATTTTACACGAATTTTGTGTTAAGACGGTACACTACGCAATATTGCGTTATTTAGCCAGTGTACTGATATTTTGTACCCAAACTTTTTGTACAAAGTACAACTATTTTGTCTAATTATACAAATAATAAGTGTAAAATAGCAGACTACACAAAATTTGTAACCGTGTATTTATGCGTAGACTATATGATAAAACGTTGATTGCTCGCTGCTCAGTATATATTATAATACGTGTTTATTCGACGAATCGCTAAATCACACTGTCAGCTGTGAGCTTAGTCGGCAGTGCTATCAGCAGCAGCAGGATGAGTCAGTAGTGTCAGTGACCAAGCTGAGTTATATGAGCTGCGCAGATCACCTGTTGTTTCATTGTTAACAGTGTGATCTAGTCATTCGTCGAGTGAACACGTGTTGTACGGAGCAGTGAGCTGTCAACAACAGAGAGTAAGAAATGAGGATATTATATTTCGTGAGTAAAATTATTTTACACTTCAAACTTAAATAGAGTAGTTTTCAATAACGTATACATGAATAATGTTATTATATAATATAATAAGTAATACAAGCAACATAATAACAATGTATACGTAGTAAATCCGGTGATTTCACTACATAATATTATATGCATGAGACATTTTACAAAAAACGGGGGATATTTCGGGGTGTGTGAAATAGGATTTTCATAATTTAGTGTTCAGATTTTATTTATTATTCATCCTACGTTATGTGAGATCCAAACTTAGCTGAAAACTTTTGGGCCCGACTCTCTTGTCATTTTTAGAAAACCCATGTTAATTTCAATGGGATTTTTAAAAAAATGCAAAAAAACAGGTCTGTTATTACCGTGATGGTACTTTTTTGGCAATTCTGAAGCCCCAAATCGGAATTTTTCAACTAAATTTAGTTTGCTATACATATGCATACCAAAATCCATCGTACGTACACTATAGTCACCTTGCTAATAATTTCAAATACCTTTAAAATTAGGGGCATTACGGTAATGACCGCTTATTTTAGTCTGCAGAGCTGTCTAGATTCACGCTGACACTACTACTAGCCGCAATCGAATCCACAGTTTAAAAATTTGTCGATATGCTTGTTCGCTCTACTATGTACAAAACGATCAAATCCAAAAGTTAAAAAATAGAGCACACCTGGCCCAACTAAATCATTTGTTTCACGCAATTCAAAAGTGTCAAAACTAGGCTTCGCGATTGAAACGCCTTCTACACTTTCAAACATTTTTTTTTCCCTGCTAAATGATTCAAATTATTGGAAAATACACCTTAAATAATCAAAAACTGGACACATGGGAATTATAAGCCGCTAAAAATAAAAATTTTAAATGCTTCGCGTTACGGTCATCACATTTTGGCCTGTTTTTTCTATCCTGCGGACTGGGCAAATTTTTTTTTCGACTCGATTTTAAAAGGGTTATCTAGGGGAGAAAATTAGTTTGCACTGCTTGAAAAAAGTTATAATTAAATGCGTTATTTATAAACATGGGCTTCATAAAATATCGCGGTTTTTGTGTAATGGACCACGTACGTTGGTTGCAACATCGGTGACTTCACACGTTTTGAGTAAATGATATTTTACACAAATTTTGTGTTAAGATACATCACAAGCTTTGTGTACGAAGTACAACTAATTTGTGCACGAAAGTGCACATATCTTGAGTAATTTTTACAATCAATAAGTATAAAATAACAAACCACGCAAAATTTTTAACTGCATATTTTTTATTCTTTCATACAATTTTATTTTCATCGTCAGGAGTTTTTTCCTCGACCCGCGTACGCTTGCAGTTTTCAAAGAATACGTTCACCAACTATCCAAATCAACCATCGAAACCTGCACCCATCACGAATGCAAAGCCAAAATCCGCCAAAAGTGTGACACATGCCCCCCCCCCCTTCCCCCACACCGCGCGCTGAAGAGAGAGAAAGAGAGTCCAGTCCGGTCCAGCCCCCGCGCCCGACCAATCGCAGCCCCGCGCCCTAATCGGCTACAGTTTGCCTCCCGGCCAATCCCCGGGCCCGCGGCGGCAGCCAACCCCCCCCCCCCCCTTTTCGCGCGAACCATATATATATCCGCGCGCACCACTAATTTTCGCGCTCCGCGACTCCTCCGCGCTTGTGTCCCCTTTCATCCGCGGAGCAAAAAGGCTCACGATTATTGCGCGACGATTGTTATTGCCCGGATTTTGCACGCCTGTGTTGAGCCGCACAGCCCCCGTAGCTCGGAAAATGCGGGGGGGTCTGGAAAATCCGCCATTGTGCGTTTCGCGCGTGTATAAGTATAGAACAGGGGGGGGGGGGGCAATTCACGCGACTTTGCCCCTCGATCGCGCGCTAATTGGGGGGGGGGGGGAGGATCCTGGCCCCTGCACCCTGCCGGGCGCATTTGCAACCCCGGGCGGCGGGTTTTTCAGGGCGTATTTGCAACCCCGTGACGCGGTTTTTTTCCCATAGGGTTTTGGTTCATCCGTCTGATCGTGGTGAAATCTGCAGTCGGGACATTAAAGAAGCTGGTTTTGGATTTAAAAAATGTATAATTATAATTCTTTACAAGAGAGAGGTCGGAGGATTTACTCGTCCGCAGTGACGTTCCGCTGGCTGTTTCCGCTCGCTAGTTTTACGAAGACACAAGATAAGTGTACGTAGTAGTATACTGATAATTTGGGACCGAGGAACATCATCAAATATTTTGTGAGCGGACTTCTTGGGGGTCAAATGAGTACTCTCAACTTTTGGTGTTGCGAGACTCCTAACTTGGGGCGCAATGCTGCTAGAATATTATTGATCTTCAATACTTCCGAAAATTGGTGGTCTCTCGGTCCTAAATTTTTCTCAGTGTAGCTTTTCTTCTTGATATTCACTGGACAAGTCATATGCTATTTATTAAAACCAAATTAAAATGCAAATTCGTGTGTGGTCCAAGTAAAATGTATAGGGTGAAGATCAATACAGATGTACATCGATACTTTTATCATCGCAATGTCTAATAAATATAGACTTGGGAACACAGTTATTATTTAGTATGTTTGTACAAACATACACTGCTGTTTCGCAAGAAAGGTAGAGTACGTGTTGCACAAGAGACGTATATTTTTTTTTAACAAAAATCGACGCAATATAGGTCGGATGAAAAACTTACGAGGCAAGAGTTAAGAGTAGGTGCAGTGATGTCGTTAAACGGTTGAAATATATTATTATATCGTCTTCCCCAACAATGCACGTATTCACGTAAGGTCGTGTGAATTCGACACTCCTGCAATAAGCTTCGACTTGCACGTGCTTTAACTTTGTCTGTTTGCATGATAAAAACAAAAATACGCAATGGACAATACTCAAATTTTTAATTAATCCTCCCGACAGATTTTATTACGATGTAATATTTCAATTTTTTACCAGTGTAGACATAAATGTTTCATAGTGGTTTTCTAACAATCAACCTTGTAAAACAGCATCAAAAAACATGTAATTATTAAAAAAAAAAAAAACTTGTCAATATTTACTATCTAGGAGCCGGCAAAGCACTGAAAAAAATCAGAGATACAAATCGTCGGAAAATTCAAAACATTTCTTATCTGTATTATGTACAAAAAGTGGGGAAAATACGACGGAACAGCCACGCCTAGCACGTGCTCGCTGCAGTAGTGCTATTTCAGCCGCCTCTGTCGAGTCCCTTTGGCGCAGAGGATAGCGCGTTGGACTTCTAATCCAAAGGTCGTGGGTTCGATCCCCACAAGGGATGGAATTTTTTTTGTGGCCAGCTATTGATTAATCGAGAAACGTACGTAGTACTGATGAGTAAATAGCATTAGTATAGCCATTATACGAATATCATCCTGGCTTCGGAAAGAGCCAAATAGTGAATCAATATCGTACAATGTTGTTAAAATGTCGTTTCTTGGTGGGGGTCACATCGATTTTTAAATAAGAAAACTTTACAAATTACATGTGGATTGTTTGATACATGCGGGTATTTTGTTTGTTTTTCACTTCCTCTGGTGAAAACTGCATTGATGTGTGTGATTTGAATAATAACTATCGCAAAGCCACCTTTGATAATCTTTTGTTTTAGGAACACGCGATTTTGAAAGATGATTGCGTCATATATTGAGAAATATATCTGTGGCTTTTCGGTAAAAGGGGGTAAGTGCATTTTTTGAAAAAATCGAGTGAGCAGTGTAAGCTAAGTCGACCTGTTTCGCGAGATATCGAAGATTGCAAAAGGGGATGAGTCCAATCGGGAAGAAAGTTGTTCCCGGTAAAAGGGGACAAGTCCACTCAATTTCGAATTTTCCTCAGTTTAACGATACTATAGTGAGGTAAACAAACGAATCAGAGTTGAAAAACAGACGTGTAAACACAAACTAATTCATTTTTACTTGCATTCGATCGCGCCCTAGTGATTATTCATATCAATTTCGAGTCGTGATACTCGGATTTTCCAATTTTTTTCACTGTTTCGCTTATAACATTGCTTAGAAAGGTCATAGAGAGTCGTTTGAAGGAAGAAACTAAAGGTTCCAAAAAGACCTACAATTTCTTTTTTTATTCGTCATAAAAGGTGGTAAGGATCAAATGTTATGGTCATTTAAAGTTTGTGGATTGGTTAACAAATTAAAAATTTCATTCGATTTGTTGGTTTTTGAGTTTCTTTTAGTTATAACTTTTGACCCGGACCATCTTTTTGAACAAACAAAATTAGAAACTGTAGCTCTTTTTGCGACCTTTATTTTCGTTTGTTAAGCAACCCTCTGCGACCTTTTGAATCAAAGTTATTGGCAAAATAGTAACAAAAATTAGAAAATAGTTCGTCAAAAATGTATTTATTTTGCCCGTAACTTTCTTCAGAAAGCTTGTGGAGAGTCGCTTATAAAGGAAAATAAAGTTCGCAAAAAGAGCCTCAAATTCTTCTTTTGGGCGTCAAAAAAGGTAGTAAGGGTCAAAAGTTACAGTCAAAAAAAGCTAAAAAATTAACAAATTTTAACCATTTCAACCTATCTCCCGAGTTTGAAATGATAATAACTTTTAATAGAAACCATATTTTTGGACGTTTAAAAAAAATAATTGTAGCTCTTTTCGAGCACTTTATTTTCTTTTTTTAGCGTCTCTCTACGACCTTTTTAAGCAAAGTTATGAGCAAAACAGTAAAAAAATGAGAAATATTTGTTTGTAAATTCAACGAAACGGATAATTTTGAAAAATAAACAAAAAAGAAAGTCCTGAGATCCGTGTCGCTTC
>JAPYYV010021324.1:0-13420 GCA_030522625.1 Copidosoma aretas
TCATTTTTTGAAAAAATCTTTGCCCAGAGTGGGAATCGAACCCGGCCATCAAGATCAGCAGGCAGACACTCTACCTACTGAGCCATCACGCGGCATTAAATACAAATAATGTCGAAATAAAAACAATATACGGTGGTTTCAATCAACCTTGAAAACAATTTACAATATGCACTGCTTTCAGGACGGTAATATCTGCAGAAGATCCAAGAAAATTTAATTGTATAAATATGTATAGTATAACATACACATAAAAAATATTTTTTAATCGAAAAAAGTGCCATAGTGGACACCCAGAAGGGATTAGCTCAAAAAATAATGTCATAAAGGCATTATAAAAAACTCTTTTTTATACGCCTGACAAAAGTTTTACCCGAAAGTTTGCTCCTAAAAAAGTTATATCTTAAATGATGTAAGAGAATTGTATGAAAACATACATATAATTTAAAATAAGCATACTAAAAATCTTTTAATCAAGTAAGGACTGAGATAGATACATCTACAATTAAGATTCGAGAGATCATTTCTATACATAGAGATGATAAAAATCTCAATTATACAAATGTGAATGAGAAAATATCAACTTACAAGATTATCCGTATATTATGTATACATTTTAATATACATAGTTCCGAATAAACAGTCACTCGTCAGCACTGTCAGTAATTTATTCTTGAAGATATGCAAGAGTAGCTAATAAGAGAAAGATTGCACGTACATTGAAAATCCCTATTTTTTATGATATGCTTTGGTGTTAGTGGACTCTACATTATTGACAGGTAACTTTAGAAATCTAGGGAATTTGAAACTTTAATCCCCTCAAGGCAAAGAATGAGCCCAAAAATTTAAAATCAGATGTAAATTGAAGAAGATGAAAGTAATTAATTGAGTTTCTTTTCACGCTTCGGTATCTGAAAAATTTAAGAACGAAATTTTATAATAAAAACGAGTCAGTAGGTGTGGATGGTTGGGCACTCAAGTATGAAGTTATACGTTCACTAGCGAAGAATATGTGAATAAAAATATTCTTATGAAAAGTGTGTTTTTTTTTTTAAGTTATACTTCTATAGGCCCGTTATGCAGGGGAGTAATTAATGACTTAAGCATTCTCTCTTTCTCTAAAATGTGTAACGGTAGTGATATAGTTTCAATATCGTACAGGCGCAATGTGACCCAAGGCCATCCCGAGCAAAATAAAGTAGTAACAGAAAAGAATTTTAAATTCCAAAAAAATTCCACAATATTATAATAAACTATCGAACATAACATTAGTAGACACATAGGGAAAATTAACCGAACACAAATGGAACAAGATACACCAGATGCAATCAGCGCATTAATTAATTCATTATTAGTAACAGAGAAAAAATATATAAATACGAAACAAACACAAGTTTCTTATCAAGACACTCAAATAAATTAGGTGAAGAAAATAACTTACTCACAAAACCAACATGAAATCCAAAATTACGTCCATGTCAAAGAAATTTTTAGAAATGAAGATAATCGAGAAAGAATAGAGGATTTGGCGCGGCAAATTTTTTTAACTAAGTCACATAGGAAATAATAAGGTAAATTATCAGGTATCTTAGAGTCTAAGCCAAAGAGACTCTTAGGATAATTATTAGGGACGACAAACGAATAATATACGGATCCAAGATGAAACGGTAAATAAAAAAGTAGAAAATAATAACAACTCTAAGGGACTTTACCATCGACCCGAAGAGCAACTCGTAAAAATGAAGAAAAACATTGTCACAATGAAATGAGCAATAAGCTTGATGGATTTAACTTCATAGAACCACAAGGAAATATCACTCCCGACTGCGTGCAGATCCAATTCAGTGAAATAACGTATTTCCAAAATATTTTCGTAATAAATAATAAATTGTCAACAACAAGAACTTATTTTACATGTTTTGTTAGCACCAAGAATAACAAAAGCCTTGATTCATATTCTAAAATTAATATTAAAATTAAAACAGCTCGTAAAAGCCAGTATATTTCACTTAAATGTCTACGAAATGAACAATGTTATGATTAAAATGATATAGCAATAGATCCAACAACAAATATTCATGATTAAAATTAACAAAATTGAATAATAAAAGATACAGGAAATAAACATGCATGTATTTTAAACCAAAGATGATTTCCAGCAAACAAGTGGATCAGTAACACGTCAAAAATAAGACAAAAAAAAGTTTAAAATAAAATCAAAGAAGAAGTTATTTCACTTAGTTGGAAAGTAAACTTTTAATGTGTAATGTTAGATTCATACATACAGAAATACAGTTACATAACTGTACATAAACAGTTAAATCAGTCAGAAAACGTATACTTAAAAATAATAGATACAATTGAATCATTTATATGCCCCATCTATAGCATGCTGGAGATAATGAGAAATATTTGGATCCTGAAAATGTTCAAATTATTCAATCACTGTGATTGTCGAAAAAATAGCTCTTGTATACTATCAATAATTTAATCTTTGGAGTGACGTATATACAATAGTTTCGTAAATTACAAATTATTTAGAAGTTCATAGTCATAAATTTTTTCGTAAATTGTGGGGGCCCATGCAGCGGTGCATATTGCATTTTATTTTTTGAAGTATATTAAAGCAAGTCAACTATTCAAATTTGGATGAAAAGACCGCGCACGTGCATAACTTACGCCACGCAACCGCTAGAGCGCGGAGGCAGAAACAACAAGCAACCCATAAAAAAAAGTGTGGAACGCAGGTATAAAGGCAGACCACAGCACAGATCACGTCAGTCTTTCCTCGGAAGTTGACATCCACTAATCGCGGAGATTTAAGTATTCTCTTTATTGCGATGAGTATACGTGCACTACAAAGTTGGTCTCCTCTTTGCGACCTGGCACCCAGAGTCCATCCAGAGCAACGCAAAGCGATACCACGCCAAGTTCAGTCCGAGAAAGAGAACAGGTGTTCCGGCCAATAGAAATGAGACCGTCCGAGACGAGTGTACCAAACGGTTCTCCGGAAGAAAACGTAAGCCGATACTACCTCGGATGTTCAGCTTTTGTGCCCTCTAGGTATTCTTGACCCTCTGGCAGAACCGAGACTACGTGTCTTAGGTGAAGGCACTCTAGGAGATTTCCAGACATTTTCGGACATCCTAGTTACCCTAAGACGTGACCTGTTCTACAAGAGAAATCGTGTGTAATAACTGATCTATCTCTGTTTATAACGCAAATGCTGGTCAGTTGGTAAAAACGACGAGTTCCGATAAATTAGAAGGGTACATAAATATTCATCAGTCGGTCAAATAGAAAATCCTTATTATAGAAATTTCCGGCGGTTAGTAGACTAGAGAATTAAGGGCATCGAATAGTACGCGTCTTGTTGCCAAGAAATAAAATCTTGCTCAGCGGATATATATTTCCTTTTTGGTTATATCTTGTCTCTGTCTGTGAAAAAAAAAGACTGTACTCTCTATGTTATATTTAGTTTCCTCTATTAAATAAGCGACGAATAAATTACGGATACACGCATTCATGTTTGTGCTTTTCACAAAAAATCTTAAAATAAAGAACAATTCATTTCTACTATATAAAACAAATATATGAGCACTCATTTAGAAAAACCCCACCCTTTTCAGATAACACACAGGTCGGTTTTGGTCACTACTAAGAATATGTGTGTGAGCCTATGTGACAGGTGCGAGCGTAATATAAGAGATGTTATGAGCGTAGGAAGTTGTTTCGAAACAATCGGAAGATTCGATGAAAATGGACAGTCTCTTACTAGCCAGCCTGGCCACACGTCGTGCCATGAATATACTCTGTACTTGTCTTATCTACATAATATATTCTTTATAATTGTTTATTTATTAGATAGTAAAATAATAATTGAAACCAGGCCCAATTAACAGATATCCTCATTTCAACAATAATTGCACCACCTTAAATAAGTCGAAATGGGTTATTTAAAATATTGTTTCGCAAAAGCTATATCTACATTCATATATTCTCTGCCAAAGATGTATAACTTTAGACTTGGGTGCCTAAGTACCCACTGACGTATTTTTTTGGTTTTTTTCTTTATTTGTTTTAGAAATGTAAAATTTACTATCTTCACACATTTTGGAGAGAGAGAGAGAGAGAGAGAGATAATTTTTAATCATTGATTTACTTCCCTGCATAACGAGCCTGCAGAAGTATAAGTTTAAGAAAGTATAAGTGTATATTATTGTCAGGTTAAGTAACACTTCTAAATAATTTTAATAAACATCTATCATAATATATTCTAAATTTGTGCTGTATAGGGGTGATGAGCCAAATTAAGGTCAATGTTAACACGATTTACCACCTTAATCAAGGGACGGGCTCATTTCTAACGATTCTTTGTCGTATTAGTTCACAGTGGGAACGTCACATTATAGTTACGGTCTATTATTTATGTGTATTTTATCGCTGCTATAATAAGATTGTTTGTAAATCTCCGAATTCTTCTGAATTGTACAGCATTCTAGCTCTTTGTAACACTAAATCCCCTTTACAGACTAGTTCAATTTTTCTGAATGCACATATAAGCCTTCCGTCAAGTTCTTATGTCTTGAATTTTGGGGTGGAAAAAGATAGTTTGTTTGTTCTAATTTATTTTTAAAGGACTCACTAGAGTTGGTGGTCGTATAAATAACTTACTGTCAAACGATAATACAATCGATTCTGTTATTCGTTAACCAAGAAAATTCAGATTAATGTCATTGACAGTTAGTAGCTCTATTCTGCTTCTTGAAAGTATCTCAAGCCATAATACTTTTAAATTACGAAAAGAATAAAATAATTTTGATGGTTTATTTTTAAATTTAAATTCGGATGGATATAAATATCATCTAGTTCAACCGCATGGTACAAAGCTGTAATGATACCTATGAAAGCATTTAAAATTGTGGATAAAACTCTACATTATTTATAAAACAATATCAAACGATTTAGATTTAAATTATTATTCTTAATTAAATAATTTTTTAAGACTCTACTGGTTCTAAGGAATGGTGATAGCATTGTTATAATTTATAAAATAATTAAATTATCATACTTATTACCATTGTTTAATATTATTGTATCAAACATTAGTATTTGATTGATATAAACATGTGAACACTTTTTCTATTTCCAATAACTAGATGAATAGGAATTCTGTTCTAAAATTATTTAAAACAGTTTAAAGTTGACCGCAAAAATATGGGTACACTGAAAAAAAATAGTAACCCTGAGGTCCCATAACGCTAACGCCAGTGCGTACAGGTAGTTGTAAAACCTAGATGGACTTACAAATAGTCACACAAGCACGATATATTGTACTATGCAGATTCTGAAGAGGGCAAGAACGTAGGCCGACGGTCATAAGGCTGTAGAAGTCTCTGGCTTTTTACAGTGGGATAGTTTGCCGCACTGGCTGCGGGACAATGCGAGTCCCGCGATTTGAACTGATACAGCCCTATGCAGCGCAGGAGCATATTGCCATGATACGCTCCACTCCCCAGAGAGTTTCGCACGAACTTCAGTAAATGCATGCTTAGTTAAACTGGATAGCAGATATAGCTGCATGCAATGTTTTTCCTTGTACTATTCAGTTACACTAAGCACGCGTTCAAACAAGTATGCACGGAACTCTGTAGGAGCGTGATTTGTCGTCTCCGTGTAAGGAACATTGCCCAGCAATAATCGCATATTATTTATCTCCGTGTGCCGGGATGACTCCTATCTAATTAGTCATAAACGACGACGAGCAACGACGACGACGACGACAAGGACGATGATAATGATGATGATAATGATGATGATGATGATGATGATGATGATGATGATGATGATGATGATGATGATGATGATGATGATGATGATGATGATTTAGATTGCACGATAATCCATAAGTATTTGATCTTTGCGTATACCATGGCAGAACATTATCTAGCACTGGATGTTGTACTTGTAATATTTATTTAATTTAAGTCGTATTTCGGTTTATGTCTAATTTGTTGCCTTTAATACGTGAAAATCGTATGATGACGGTAAAAATCTGTAAAATCTTAAAAGTTTACTTTCGCTGTATTACAATTACCTAGCTTCCTGATTTGATTTAATTGTCAAGGTATGAGCTGTCCGTTAAAAATAATGTTATTGGAAATTATAAGCTTCTGGGTCTAGCTTGCAAATTTTAATTACTTAAGGTCTCGCCTAAGTCTGGACTAGAACGAAACCATTCAACTATAGAATGTATGACAACGTACACAAAAACACAGGACGACTTTTGACCAATAATAAAAACATTCATTAAATAAAAAAGTTATAGAATTTGATATTGTTTCAATGGTTAGGATGAACTTAATTATTCTCAATATCTAAGAATATGAGATTGGTTTTTCTTTCAGTCAGTTACGAAAAAGTATGAGGACAAACTTTTTCTTTATTTTAACTTGGTTTGCTATACATATAAACTGTATTAAGATTCCGTATTGAGATTGATAGTAATAATTTAACCAAAATTTTGTCACTTAGATTCATTAATACTGGGTTATTTTTTAGGTAAGCAAAAGGTTTTAGTATTTTATAGCAATAAAGACTTCAGACTCATACTTAGCAACCATAACAGTATATTAAGTGCATGTTTCAGTGTTTTTGTAAATTATTATTTTTTCTGTGTAAAATATTAAAATAATAATAATTATCTAATTCATATAGCTTTGCTCAGCGTCTCTGATAAAAAGAATTTACTACCGTTTGCCCAAAAGCTCCATAAACTAGGGATAACTTTATTAGCATCTGGAGGAACTGCAAGTACTTTAAAAGATGCTGGCCTCCCCGTCAAAGATATATCAAGTATTACGGGTGCTCCTGAAATGCTTGGTGGCAGAGTGAAAACTTTACACCCAGCAGTGCATGGTGGTAAGTTTTTGCATTTATTTGTACTTTAAAATAACACAAAATTAACGTTTGTTGTAAATATTAAAAATAGGACCAAATTAAAACAAACACTTGTTATTGAGACTATACTATTAAATGATGCTAGATAGTTCAAACATTCACTCGAACCGATGTATTTTCGTAAGCATTAAACAGGTATTTTTTTTATGGAATTCCTAATTTTGTAAAAGTTTGAATGATAAAGGCGGTCTTGCTTCTTGATACATATATTTATGCTTTAGTCCCTGTTGCTTATTTAACTGTAATGCAGAAAAGTATAAAAAAATGTATGTGTTTCTGAAGGAAACCGATTGCGAAAGCCACAAATAGCTAATATGTGGAGATTAAAAAATTATCTCAATGTTACTCAAGCAACAATCAAGCTTTACCCAGTACCTTCGTTATTCGTGTTTATTGGATAGTAAAGACTGATAAGAGATGTCTACGGTAAAACAGTGTTACATGTTCACTCCGCTTCCCATTAAGCTTGGTCCAATGAACCAGCGCGTAGAACTTCTTGATAAGGCGAGCAAGTGTTTTAAGCATCTGCAAATAAAATTCCTCAAGTTTTTTAGGCTAAAATTAGAGAACAAATTCTTGATAGATCTCCAATTTGGAAAACTTTCCGGGATAAAATTTTTTCCGATCACATGAACAAACTTGAGAAATCAGCATGGCTTCGTTTTCGACGGGTGACACATAATTTTTTAGGAAACTGAAAACGTTGACAATACAAAGGTGTTATTACAAATATGTTGAAGAACTGCAAGAAATTTAGCTGTTTAATGAACTCGAAACCTCATTTTTAATCTCTCCTCTTGAAAAATTTCCAGCTTCTATTGGACATTTATCGAAGAAAATAAGAAACATATTTATCAAAACCTATAAGTGATGGACACCGTTATCCGGGGTCAATGCAACGTGAACATTCAGGCCAATTACTGTAAGATACGCAAAAGAAAAACTTTTCATAAGAACAACACCAACAACCATAAAAGATATTCCTTCAATTCGTTATTTGAGAACAATAGATCCCGTTGTAGCTCAAAAATAATTATTAAGATGATGATAATACTCGTTCCGCAGCAACTCAAATATTATGCCGAGCAGACTACTTAGGGTATTCATGATTTAAAAATCTGATCGTGCAATCTCTTAGTAGCGTACGTCGGATTGATGCTAATGTCGTCGGTACAAAAATTTGTTAAATACGAGATTAGCCAAAAAATTAAAGCAAGTTTAAATTCATAAAAATATTATTTATTACATTCGTTTCAGTGATTTCATATTAAATATAGATTTTATTACTGTTATCTACAATATTCAAAGATAAGGCAAAACAACGAAAGAATCGCAGTGAGCGAAAAAGGTCCGCACAAGTGAGAAAATTTTGAGAAAACATGGCATTGCAAAGTCAACATTCTCAACAAGATGAATTGCTTAAGAGTTTAGATGTCACATAAAAAAAAGCGAGCTTAAATGCAAGAATTATTAGTGACGCACAGGAAACAATATTGCAATCAAACGATGATTCTCAAGATAATTATTTTCAAGCATCGCACGAACAGCACCATCAATGTGCAAATCAGGATATTATTCTTCAGCAGGACAACGACATTTCATCAAAATTTTTGGAAGCTCGTACTGAACCAGCCAGTACAAGAGCAATACTTCAAACTACCGATGAATATGCTGACGATAATTGCTTATTCATATTTAAAAAAAAAAAAATCATCAAAACATTTGTGTGCATTTTTATTATTTCAACATCATCACAAACAAATCAGATAATCCATTTTGCTATTATATAGTAAACGATACACAACATTTCATTCATCTACATTTCATCAATCAACACTTTACGCCGTACATTGAAACTGAACAAATAATAGAAAATAGATATGATCCAGAGAAAATTGATGACCTTTTAACGGAAAATGATTGTGATATGGAAAGTGAAGATGCATACTATGATAAATATATGTCAGAAGGTGATGCTCATAATAACAGTAATGCCATGGAAATTGATGAAATGATCCCAATTTACACCAATTATTATAAACATGGCAAAAGTCACGTAGATTTTCATAAACTGCTTATAAAAAACACTTAGGGCATAATTGTACTATTTGCGACAGACTATGGAGGCAGAACGATTTGAAGCAAACTTCTGATATACACGAAGACAAATTAGAAATTATACAACCGGTGATAATTGATAATATGACTACTAATAATACAATTTTTATCTAATTTTAATGCTTTTTTTTTCTATTGCACAGAATTAAAATCTTTGTACTGCAGCTTCCGCTTCTTCGACGTACAAAAAATCTTTAGATGAACAGAAAAATCCATTGATATCAGTTTCTAACGGCTTTTCATATCCAGTAATTCCATCACATTTACCAACATTAAATCTCATTGAGCAACGATTGATTTCACCTAGAATCCCATTCATGCAAACACGACAACTGAGGCATGTGCATGGTGGTTACGGTACCTATGGTCAAATTATAAATGTTTCAGTAGAAGTTAATGCCACGGTCACCCAACTGCCTAGAAATATCTACGACGACCATTCCTTTAACGTTCATATAAAAAAGAAGTTAACTTATAAAAGTAGCTATGTTCATGGACTAATTTATCACCGCTTTGTGAATGTTACAGGATAAAAATCGATCATGAATTTTTGTACTACGATAGAGTTGACAAATAATTAATCGATGAAGTAGTTGCAGAATTAGTTATGGATGATATTCGTAAACATGTACCTATAGAAGACAACACGACCGCTCAACAGCAAACTCTTTTGTGGAATGAAGATAGATTTTTACATATGGCACCTGGCGAAAGAAGTGCTCAAATTAGCTTGCTATTTGATGAACCTGCCGAAGCGCTTTCATTTCACACTATCTATAGTGGTCGTTTCAGAATATACAACGAAGGCATTTACGCAAGTCCATTCATGCAAGCTATAAGTGAATCGTACTGATTGACGAGGCGTAGATCCACAGCATCTTTTATACATGGCTGCTGAAGTTATGAGGTATCGTGTGAGTCAAAGCGATAACATTGCTTGTAAACACGTTGGTAAGGACACTAATATCACTAAACAAGACGTAAAATATAAAGAATTTATTAACAAGTGCATCGAAACATTCCAGCTTTCCTTCAATGCATACCTAATCCTGCTTGGTACTGGACTGATCGCAAATGAGACCTTTTTGCAA
This sequence comes from Copidosoma aretas, assembly GCA_030522625.1. Taxonomy (NCBI): domain Eukaryota; kingdom Metazoa; phylum Arthropoda; class Insecta; order Hymenoptera; family Encyrtidae; genus Copidosoma; species Copidosoma aretas. Next base: position 10,167 of record JAPYYV010021324.1, read on the forward strand.
TAATTAGACAACTAGGAGCACCACATGCTTTCACGACTTTAAGTGCAAATCAAACCGGATGGGAAGATTTATCAAAAATATTGTACAAACTAAAAATCGATGAAGACGTTTCCAAAGAATTTTTAGAAGCTATGAGTTACGTAGAAAGAGCCCCATTAGTTAATAAAGATGCCGTTACATGTGCTACTTATTTTAATAAATTAGTTAACTTTGTATCACAAATTCAACATTAAAAAAATAGTCTGTTTCGTAAATGTCGAGTAGTGCGTTATTTTAAAAGAATTGAATTCGAACACCGTGAAAGTCCTCAAGCTAACATTCTTTTGTGGTTGAATAACGCACCAACAGTCTTTAGGATGACAACGTGGACGTGATTGAAATGATTGATGAGTTAGTTTCGGTATCAGAGTTAGAGGCATCCGGAAATATGAATCTCTCAACAAATAAACACACCTGTACGTGTTATAAAAATATGTATCCCAATAAAAAAGATTACTGTTGATTTGGAGCGCCTTTCATGCCTACAAAAAAACCCTTGGCATTATTTCTGATAAAAGATAAAGATACTGATTACTCGGAAGTAACTTTCAAACTGTATAAAGAACATTATGATTTTATTTGAAAGAATTCGGGAAATAATAATAATAGTGATCATGAGCAATTTTATACACAGAATAATATTAAAAGTGATAAATAATATGAAAGCATTCGTTCAAATATCAAAAGACCTGAAGTATTTTACCGACGAACACCAACACAGAAGTGGCACAATCAATTAAACTCTTTCGTTCTTCATCTTTTAAAGTGCTAATATGCATTTCCAAATTATTTAAGACGAATATGCCTGTGCTGCTTACGTTGTTGAGTACGTTGACAAACATAATAGAAAAATTAGTAATTTACAACGAAAATTTTTTCAGATTATGGATGAAAATCCTGAATTTGATATCGTAGATATAATTTAAAAAATTAGCATAAGTGTACTTTACACTCTTGGAATGCGAGAACGAGAAGCTGCTTGGTATTTGTTGCGTGAACCGATGGCAAAATCCTCAGTTTCAACATTTAATATAACAACCATGTACCCAGCTAAACGCCAAAGAATTAGAAAAACTTGGAAAAAATGTAATAAATTGCACGATGATTATACAGTTGTATGGAAAGAAAATTGGTTCTATAGTGACAGTTCATAGCAAATTAATATATATAAATAATAAAGGAGTTTATAAACTAAGAAAAAATCCAAAAGAATGAAATATCGCAACTACAGTACGGCAGATAACTTCACTGAATATAGGAGAAAAATGATTTTAATACATATCTCTTTTAGAAGCGAAGACAATGATGTTCTGCTGAGAATAAATACATTTAAATATACGAATATAATAAAGAATTAATATTAGAACACAGAGAATAATTTAAATCATAATTTAAATATCGTGAAAACACTTTCAATTTGCAAATACTTGTGTAGGGAAGATGGTGAAGAGGGGATGGTGAAGATCCTTACGCACAGCTTTAAAATGATCCATATTCCACTGTTAACGCTGATATACAAATTACAATGCTCGAAAAACTAGGTGTCATTGCAAAAAAAAGGTAATACTTAATGGACAGAGATCAGTTCATTGAATTGATGAGATGAGCAAATAAACCGCAAAAAGAACTTTTAATGCACATTATTTCTCATTTTCTCACTTCTGAGCAACGATCATTTCAAATTTCTTTTACTGGTCGAGCTGGTAGCCGTAAAACGTTTGTTATTAAACTTACAATGGTTTGTGAATAATAAGTATTATATTATTACTGCTAACATAGATGTGATAATGTTTTATGCAATGGCATAATTGGAAAATTAGTGCACATTGACTTTGATGATAACAACTCTATCAGTCGGGTGCGGTTAGAAATTTGCGGTTCGGAACAAATTGGGCAAAAAAAAAAAAGAAAAAATGTTGGTAATTTAAGAATACAAAGTCGAGTCAGTAATATAGTGGTATTAATTGAATTGCAAATAGCCAACAGTCAATTGACATTAGACAATAAAGTTGTAGCAAAATGATAACGTTTTCCTTTGATAGAACTTTGCGCTCTGACTATATATAAGTCAAAGGGTGGTACTTATGATGAAATTGTTTACGAGTATAGCAAAGGCCATTAACAAAAACGTGTATATGTTGCATTTTCCCGTGTTACAAGGATGAATGGAACAGATATAGTAACATCTGATGTTAATGAAACTAAATTTAGATTTTATCATAATCGAGTGCAGGCTAAGTCAATATAAAAATTACTTACAGAATTAAAAAGGATATCGGTGAATTTTTTGCAAACAAGAGCACAAACAATCATAGATTTTATCAGTAAACAGAATAATTTTCTAACACTCACCCTCAACGTCTAAAGTCTACGGAGTCATAGTAGTGATTTAATCGATTCAGTTACTCGAAAAACTAATTTTTTACTTCTTTTCGAGACGAATATGAGCAACGATTAAGATTACGATGTACAAAATTTCAACTGTATTGTTCATTATAAACCAAATAATGTGCAATCAGAAGGTGTTGAAATTTATCAACAGAATGATGATGAAATTATATTGTTACACCTATTATGGATATACTTCTCAGAAATACTAATCAATTTCGTTTTGAACACCTATCTGTTGGTAATATATGATCAGCTCTTTGTATTATGGAAAATAACGTTGAGACTTTTATGGTTGTAGTTTACATTTTAATAAATCAAAAAATGTTAGATATAAAAGAGTTCATTTCCAGGGAATTAGTTTTTTTTTTTTTTTTTTTTTTTTTTTTTTTCTTTCTTTTTTGTTTTTTTTTTTTTTCAGAAAGGATCCCCCAATGCCAATGACCCCCTATGCCGCGTGGCTTTCGTTCCACCCGGGAACCGCGTTAGCATTACTTCAGGGTGGAGCCACCAGGGAGGACATCGTACCTCACAGCATTGTCGAGCAAGCTCGAACTCCAGTCGCTGGCATGACCTGACCGACCACGAGCCCTGAAAAGGGCACGAGGTCCCCCTTGGGTCAGCACATCTCGTCCAACCTTCAAATCCGCCAGCTATTGGGCAATGTGCGTCTCCTTGCTGATAACGACTTTGTCGTCAGCGCAGCCTAGATCTGCACAAGCCGCGCGCTACACTCGCCCTAAAAAGGACGTGCGGTCCCTGGAGGGCAGCCTCCTTGTTCAGTCTCACCGCAGGTTTGTTTTGCGAACGCCTGTTTTTCGTTCGGT
>JAPYYV010021325.1:0-10592 GCA_030522625.1 Copidosoma aretas
CACTTTCATGTACAGTTGCACATTGTGAACACGATGGCATCGAAAAATTGGGCTCGAATAATTTTTCCCGGTGAATGTCTGATCGGCCCCGGACTATTAGGCGTGCATAATAGTATACCTATGTATAATATTTGTAACTCCACGTATTATTGTAACAAATGGTGGACACTTAATAAAACAAAAGCAGCCGATCGAACGGAAGAGAAAAAAAATTACAAAACGACTCGACGCACGACGCGGCCGCCGAGTCAATTTGTCAGCCAGCTATAGCGTATATAATATATTGCACCATACGTATAGGTTCTGTCCAGAGCTGATGCTGCTGCTGCTGTAAAAGAGCAATGAGAGTGATTTCCGGGTGTAGAACTATATAAGTATGGTCTGCGTCGTTTCATCTATGGCGCTTTTGCTCTCTGTACTTACTTTATAAATACCCCATAGCGACCCGCCCCGACTTTGCACTGTAGTGCTTGTAGGATACCTATTAATATCAGTATATTTACTGCAGAAACGTAATATTTGCTGTCCTTATACTAATAATGGAAACGGGAAAGTAATTGTCTCGATACGTGTATAGTAAACGTCTATGATCTGATGTTTGGTTTTGTAAACTTTCGAAACACAAAATCTTTGAGCATACGGGTCAACCGTTAAATAATATACATGCATGACTACTCGGACTCTTATAATATGTTGATCCTTTAGAAGTCTTTTATTTTATAGCACATTATTGGTTTTATACAACTCTCAGGACTCGTATATACTTTATCGAAAAACTATTGTGATATCTTCTCCAATAAACTCGAAGCCTAGGCTGAACCTACCTTACCAATCAGCCCATGTTCATGAGTATTAAAAATTAAATGAAAATCCCCGCGGTATTGTGTCAATCATATCCCAAAATTTTTTTGAAAATGCTACACCTATATAGCAGTCCGAGTCAAGTTATAGAGTAGACTGACCTAATATCGAAAGGTCATCAACCCGTGTGTTTTGACGTATGGAAGAGTAATGAAACTAAATTACGATATTATACATGCAGGTGATGAGAATACTCTCATTGTCGAACGTGCCCACCACGTCGTCGATGAGCTATACAAATGAGATCGGAGATGCTTTTTCCTCTCGAGTAAATACATATTATATGTAGGAGAAGCTCATTCGACGATATCATCGTGTACTATACGCATATGGAATCTCACTGGGTGTATAATATATACGTATATAGGAATTTAAAGATTCGAGAAATCGATTGTACCCAACACACTCTGTGTACGAGCATATAGTACAACGTACGTATTATACACTCGAAAGAGAGAAAGGGAGCGCTGGGTGGGAAGGTGAAGAGTTGCTCGGTACTTATGCACATACCTCGAGAGAATTGACGTTAATTGGACGTGCTATACGTATATATAATATACTATGCATCTCGAGACTCGTATCTCTCTCTCTCTCTCTCTCTCTCTCTCTCTTTCTGTATACTCATGTGCATTTATTCTCGTTCACGGACACCCAAAAGCCCGATGTGTCAAGATAATACTATACGCATCCATGAGTATATAAGAAACCGCGGCCGTACCGTTATACTCTCTGGTCGGTATAAAAAACAAACTTGCACCACCACGGTGATCAGACCCTTTCGGTATACGTCCCCAATCGTGGGGGGGGGGAGAGGGTTCGGACCACAGCTCTGAAATTCAATTTCCGTAAACGCGTCCTCGATCGATTCTCCCGCTGGCAAAGCGCCGCTGCCGTCCCCTAATGCGCTGCAGCGTTTAATCCGCGACGCTGCAGATGCCGACGACGCGCAAATCCTCACTTGCCGCGCGCGCGGCGGGCGGTGGTTGTACGGTCACGCCCCATTGTTATGGAAATGCCTGCCCCCGCCTAATATCGTCGAAATATATACAAGCCTCCGCTTCGCACCAGCCCCTCCGACTCGTGTGATATGTATACCCACGGGCTTCCTCTCTAATCTCTTCATTCGCCGCAGAGTACAGTACGTTGTGCTACGTGTGCGCGCCACGATGTTCTCGGCTGATTTGGCGCTGGCGAGGTGTGGTTGGGGGCTCCGATTCGATTAGCCGATGGCTTGTTTTGCCAATTGGTTTAGTGTTATTTTCCTCCCGTGAATCGCGATTGTGATCGTTTGCGCTGCCAGAGTCCTTCCGCGGCATTCCTTGGTCTTCGCACGGTTGATGGTGGATTGATCGACGGACAAAAATTGAAAGAAGAAAAAAAAACATTTTTGGGAATCGCGGCTTCTGTTGAATATCATACCACGTATCGCATACTGCATCCATACAGGTATTCTTTTTTCAGGACAGCAAGAAAATTTTAGTAATGGTACATGGGGAACTAGATTTCATTCGTACTCTAACTGGTTTTACGCATCAATAATTTGAAATAGTCGGAAAAAAAGTAGTCAACGACATATATCATGCGGGTCGTTTGAAGTTTCGTCAGTTACAATTTTTACTTGAGGAATACGTGTGAATTTCTCTTTGTATAACAGTATAGAAGGACACTTGAAAAACCCTGTAAATCTCAATTACTGTGAATAGGACTATACAACACTAATTTAAAACTCATTTTCATCCATCAAACATCTACGTCCATTTTCGTCGCAACAGCACTATGAATCTTGATTAAATTCGACCTAGTATAGAGAACTACTGTCGTCTCGATTTATAAAACAAATAAACAATAAAAAAACAATCCGGTAATAATTAAAATCATATGATTAAAAGATGAATGATTGAAAATACCTATTTAATTTTTCCTTTCAAGGATCATAATAGTCTGATCATAGCATTTAATGATAGAGGTTTGTCTCAAGTTTTTAACGTATTTACAAAATAAAACTTTCTTCATCACCCATAGACAAATATATTTCTCGTCTTGCGTATGACGTACACGTCAATTTTGCGAAATACTTCATAGGTCATGCCTTCCAATACACTCCCAACAACAATGCCCAAATTGGTCCCCTCATCCGCTGAACAGAATTTTAGCGGTTGGTATACAACCGAGAGGAAGGAAACTGAATTTCCTGTACACAACAGCACGGCTGTTTGAAAAAAAAAAAAAAGAGTTTTGCTCAGTACACGGGGGATGCATACAGCACTTTTTCTCTTCGTCATTTGTATCTCTTTGCATTCATGCCCAAAAGGGAATCGCCGAACAAAAGTCTGCTCCGAAGCGCGGCGACCGGAAACTTGCTCGTGGGCCCCTCTCGTATACTGAGTGCGTCTAGTTTACGGTACATATGTGTAGTAACTTTTGCCTATCCGGTATGTGAATTCATACCATGTGGTGTTTGAAAAAAAAAAAAAAAAAAAAAAAAAAACAAAAGAGAAAAAAAAAAAAAAAAAAAAAAAAAAAAACCATCAGAGCAGATCGTTGACGTTATCGCGACAAAAAAACTGCAATAACAACAATGAAGGTGTTGGAGTGATAACGGTATTTGTGTAGAAACGACGAGAGAATAGCGGTGGTGGTGGTGATGAAAGGACGCATAAAAAATATCATACGCGCGGTATGTACTTTCTCTTCGCTCCACATACGTATAATATACAGTTGCACGTATATCTCGTACGCGGTAGCTCGTTCGAGGGGACTCCTTTTTAGGAAAGCCCATGCCTCTTTGCATCACCTGATGATGTACAGGTATATATATACTTAAAGTCCTCCTTCCGTTTTATCCGTGGCAAGATGTATGCACGCGCTCTCTTTATTCAGGTGACGCGCGTTTTTACTGTTATTACATTTTTAATTTTTTGTTTCACTTGTTGTGATTATTGGATATAATGATTTACTATTTTTCTAACAATTTTATTCTGTAATTCAAAAACCTTTGGAATCACGTGACAATCAAATAAGAGGAGAAAAAACACGTTATGTTTTTAAGAAAACTTTCATAACTGTTTATCGCGGCTACTGTAGTTCTGTTTCCGTTTTCGGGGTTAACTTATTCATTCATTCATACATTCATTCATTTGATAAATCGAACGAGTTACGATGTACCGTTTGATTCGTCCACTGGCTGACTGACCAATGTATGTGCATGCATGTACGCACACGTGAACATACACCGCAAAGTTCCGATTTCTCGTGTGGAGCAGCTATTCACGTGTCGACGCCTCGCAGTGGAAAGAAGCTTTATCTCGATTTTGAATTTCAAAAAGGTTCTCCGTGGATAAAGGTCCGATCTCGATTATTTGTGGAAAAAAGAGCCACTATCTCAGAAATAAATAAATCCTCTCGTACTTTGATTCAATACTAACGGAGTATACAGTCCGGATACAGATCCCAATTATAGATGCGTAAAAGAAACAAAAAACATTGTCCATGATTCATGTGCTGTCTGCTATTTATTAGTAATAACATACATTTTCGATATAGTACCTTTCCTCTCCGAGAATTGAGAGAATACTAGCACCAAGCCATGTCTTTGCTCACCAAACTCATTAAACATCATTGCAAACCTCAACATACGTAAATTAGTACACTCGCGTACACTGAGAGAATTAGATTTCGTTGAAAGAAATAAATACTTGGTCCAATCGTCACTCAAGATTATTCATTTCATTTGATAATAATTATTACTTCAAAAAAAGAAACCTAATCAATAACAACCCAATTGTGATATATTTGTTCAGATCAAATGGACAGGCTTGAAGGACGATTGTACCACGTATATATGTATTCGGTTCCACTAAATTTTTCCCTCAGTCCACCTCCAAACACCCAAACACCTATGTATATATTCACCCGTACAAAATAATATACTTACCTATTTTCCGCAGGAAGAAATCCCGGCCACAATTAATTCCACGCCGTCCCCCATATCTATCCCGGCAGCGGTATGCCTCGGCTCAAAATCCAAACTCATCCATCATTCCGCCGCTCCGTTGATTAGATGTGGCGCAAGTATACGTATAGGCACGGCATTTCCGCATCGCGGATGAAGAAGCCATCCCGCGGCCGTACCAACGATTCATTATCAATTTCACCGCCCCCCGCCCCCCCCTTTCGCTCTTTCTTTCTATTCTCATTAACCGTATAAGTATACATCGACCCACACGCTGTACGCTCCCCCACACGCGTCGGCGCGCATCAAACGAACAATGAGCTCACTCCGCTCCGTACACCGTCCACTCGTAATATACACAGCCTCGTACGCATATAACACAAGTATGCGAGGGCGTAAGTACGCGTACCGGTAAAACAAACAGAAAAAGGCCCGTCGCCACAGCAGAACAACGGTCGTCGTCGTCGTATTCGAGAAATTAGCAGTCGCCGTGCGTCCCCACGTATATAATATACCCTTACACGCGTACACGCATACGACTATTCATCCACGCGAGAATGTCAGATACTTTGAGCGGAGAGAGCCTGCGTATAATGTATTCGTGCGTGAAAATTTTACAGTCTGCGTGTCCCGAGCACTCTTTTGCCCCCATTCTGTTTCAAAAGTCCGTATACAGTGGGACACTGCAATATATATTGTGCGCTCGAACGACTGCCCACACTCGCAACGATCATAATTGTTCTTTCTCGAGAGAGAGAGAGAGAGAGAGAGAGAATTCGCGATGGAAGGAAGAATAAAAAGTGGGGGGAAGGCGCGCAGCACGTTTGGTCAAGTGTCACTCCCTCGAGTGCGCCGCGCGTATTATTTCCGGACACTCGACGGCTCGTTCGCGCGTATAATACGCATATGTTTTATAATTGAAGTACCCTTCGATCGCTTAATGCGCGACGTGGTGATGCTTCAGCATGTATGGAGGCTGCGACAATTACGCGTGTTGTCGGGTATACTTGACGATATACACGCATAATATCATGCCAAATCCGAGCTTTTGCACGTATATATAGATATACAGAATGTGAACGCGTCATCCCTCGACTTTGTCCTCTCGTGCTCAAGATTTGCAGAACAAAACCAATTAAAACGAAAGCATAAGCTCTCTGCTGTCGTTTCAATCACAACTCCGACTGTAATAAATCCGCTTCGCTCGATTCTTTCCGTAATCTGTATAATGCATGTATGTATAATGTTTACTTGTGTGCAGTACCACGTGAGTACTTATATATAAGTATACAATACACCCGCTGCTCGAGTTGCTGCCGTTTGCACACAGGGTATACTTTATAAATATGGGTCATTTTACGAAAAATGGGGTATTTTGGCGTGCAAAATAGGATTTTCAAAATTTAGTGTTTAGAATTTATTTATTATTTTTTCTCTGTTATGTGAGGTTCAAAGTTCAAACTAGCTGAATTTTTTCAATATTTTTAAACGAAATTTAGTTTGGTACATATGCATACGATAAGCCTTCGTATACTATGGTCACCTAATTGATGATCTATAAAATACCTTAAGATTAGGGGCATTACGGTACGTAATGACCGCTTATTTTAGCCAGCAGCAGAAATTCCTATATTCACGATGATACTGCAACCAGCCGCTTTCGAATTCCTATTTGAAAAAAATTGGTCGGTATGCTTTTTTTCTCTACTATACAAAATGATCAAATCCAAATGTCAAAGAATGGACCACTGGGCCCAAATAAATCATTTATCTCGCGAAATTCAAAAGTGTTAAAACTGGGATCCACAATTAGAACGCCCAGAACTATTCCAAAAATTTTTTTGAAACTACTAGAAAGTATGCTAGGCGATTCAGATTTGTAGAAAACACAGCTTAAAAAAATTAAAAAATGAACACATAGGCAGTATAAGCTGCTAAAAATAAAAATTTTTAATTCTTCGCACGAGGCTTCGCATTACGGTAGTAATAACATTCTGACCTGTATTTTCCACATTACGGCCACGGAAATTATTTTTTCGACTCGATTTCAAAAGGTCTATCAAGAGGAAATAAGTTTAACTGTTAAAAAAAGTTTTGGTTCAAAATAATAAAATGTGTTCTCTATAAACATAGGCTTCATGAAATATCACAGTTTTTGTGAAATGATCCATATATGCTTGCATGCACGTGTAAGAAAAACTTGTGTGGGCAAACAGGCCCCGCTGTATGGTATGTATACGACTTTCACGTGCATTTGCAGCAATGTATGTACCCACAGCCCACCTAAGTTAGAAGAACTTGCACGAACACATGCATGCATGTATAGGGTAAATGTGATCGTGCGGTGTTGGTATATTATACTCTATAACCGGAATAATACTTACCCGAGCGCGTCGTCGTCGTCGTCGTTGTTGTCGTCGTCATCGTTGTCTGGTCCATTGTATTAACTCTGCACGAGTGTATACGAGGCTGTGCCTCCATTGAAAAAAGCAAGAATATAAAGAAGGCCCGCGCCCACAGATTGCCTTTAATTGATGGTAGCTGGTCACAGAGAACTGTAACAAGACTTCCGCCAGGGTTCTAAGCCGGCAGTCCCGGAAGCCTGCTTTGTTCTCCACTCGTGCGTCGCCCTGGGTTGCCCTGATCGTCGTTCCTCTCCGAAAGGAGATTCGCGACGAGCTTTCCCGGCCCGGCAGGATGGGAAATATACAAAAAATCACAGCCAGAATTAAAGACACAACACAAAATTTATTCTTGTATACACGTAAATTTTCACAGGAGGGTCGGGGCGCGCTGCAGTGGCTTTGTCTCGCTCGCCGGTAGCCACGAGCGCGGGTCCCCGATCTCGCCTTATAGTCCCGCTGCTTTACCCAAGTCTCGTCTGTCGCATACGATTCGCTCCACCAGCGCTATCTCTCTCTCACACACACACACACACTGCACCACCGCAATCGTCTCGGGACCGCGCTCTGGGTCTCGTTCAATTTCTCGCACGACCCACATCCACGTCGCCGGCCTCGCGGTTCGATGCCAGGTCGCGGTCGGGTTCACCCTGGGTGATGCCCTCCATCGGGCTAGTGATATTACCGGGCTGAACCCACTCACTCGGTCCAGTGCTCTTGGTCTCCGAACTCGCGTTCTCTCGGGGGGCGTCCTGCGAGGAGTAGGTGTTGTTCTCCCGGAGGCTGGTACAGCCCCACCTCTAAGTTGTCGTCTATTACCATTCGCTTCATCTCTTCCCTCTCACTCAGGCCTAGATTGGAGATCAGGTTCTCGTCTTCTGATTATAGAAGCTCGTTTTCCCGCTGCTGTTCTTCCTGTTCGGCCTCGTTAGCTGCAGAGCCCCCCGTGGCAAGCGGCGTCCTGATCTCCTCCTCCAGAGCTCGCAGCTCCGTAGAGTCGGACTCGCGGCACTCCTCTTATTCACTCACGGGCGTCAGTCGAGTAGTGCTGCCAGCCCTACTTACCCGACCGTTGCAGCGTTTTGGCGGTGGAGTGAACGTCGTCATTCGGACCATAGCGGCCGCTAGGTCCAGAGTGGTGGTGTAAAATTGAAATTGAAATTTATTAAGATTGAGAGTCAGAGGTTCTGTACAACCAGCGCAGATATCCGATAGTTCGGGACCGGAGTTCGGGACCTCCAAGCCGGATGCACCAGTAATGTCCCCTTAAACTTCGCCCCTTGAAGTAGATGAATAACTCTCCTTGCGCCTCTGGATGTCCATAGCTCGTTCCACTCTTGGCGATGGTGTCATAAAAGAACGAGGCGCTGGTATGCTTCGATCGCCACCACTTCTAGAGCTTCATCGGTCCATTGTCATTGGCGCGGAACGTTCGTCCATCTTAAACGTCTCAAAGCATCTTCGATCGCCTGACCGGCGCGGCGCCGCAGCCGTGGAAGCTTGGGCTGACGCTCTCAGGGCGTGCAACCCGCACTGCCCGTCAGAGGGTATGGGTGTTAAGGTATGTTCCGGTACTACGACCTCCGCGAAATCCTCGAACCTTCTGGTCCCAAGGAGCTCAGGCGTACTTCTTTCAGGCTCCTGGTCCGGTCCCTTGTCTCGGCTTGGCTGAATCTCCAGGTTGATCATATCATCATCACGTTGCTCATCTTTCGACGATGAGCTTGATGTTTGAATAACAGTATCAGTCTCATCCTGATGTTAGTACGAGCCTAAGTCTGGTACAGACAGTGCTTCCTGATCATCCTTTTTTGCCTATGTTTGTTTCGCTCCTTCTAGGCGACGCTTCGGCACGATGTATCATCGGTATTGTCGAAGTCATGAACCACTGAACCATCGGTTGTGAGGCGATTAAGCCTAATAGATGCCTGGATCAGTCAATTTTTCGCCTGCACGTCGTTGCCGCCCTCGTACTCGACAAACTGGGTTTGCACGAAGTTCCTACCCCTATCAAATCCTGTGCCGAAGTTATGAAGGCTGAACAATAAGAGGTGTCTTGTTTTTGGACTCATCAGTCGCTCTCGTAAAGGACTTGCAAGCGCGGAGGATATAACCCGCAACGGTAAAACCCTCTGGGTCTTTAGACATCGATTCTTTCTGAGTATCGTCCTCACCTGGATCTTCTTCATCGCTACTCTGCTCCTTCGCAGAAGAGCTTGAAGCAATGCCACTATCCGAGTTAGGCTGCCTTCGACTCCGAGCCTTCTGTGCACAAGAAGCATTTTCTTGCTCTACCACTTCGTCGCAATGTAATTCTTCATCACGCTTTTCAGCCAACTTATACCTCTGCGTTCTTCAATGTGAAGAAGAACTAATTTTATTCTTTCATACGCTGGCTTGGGCACTTTTCACTCACGCAGACGTTTCTTTATAAAACTTTTTCGCATTTTTATCTGCGCATCTTCGTCTTCCTCCAGCAGATTTGGTTCCATATCCCAAAAGTCGTTGTATTGTTTCAGGAGGAAAGAGTATGGCGTAAATATTTTTCTCTCCGCCCCATCTGGGAGTGTTTCTCCTCTACTAATGTTGACAAGAACCTCAGTCGCATCATACAGGTGGCTCTCTTCAACGCCAATAGTTTCGGCAATTATCCGAGCTTGCGGGTTGGTTAATCTTCTTTCTGCCGTGATTTTCTCCCCACCGAAGGGCATTTCAGGATGGTGTTCCTTCTTTGGTTCTAAAAAAGCCAGCAGCATCAGGATGGGGGATAGGAAGCAAGGGAATATTGTGGATTTCCATTCGCCAATTGACCCAATGTTCTCCAAAACTCTTTTTATAGATTGAATTGTTGCAGGGTCGGGATCCCCGACCAACACGCCTTGATGTTAATTAAAAATGCCTCACTGTCAAAAGCAGCATCTGGACATACGGCTATTAAACGATGTAAGTCTATGGCCTTTATAGACTTAGCTCGAAAGTAGGATGGTGTAAATAAAAAAACCATTGTTCAATCAATATATGTCACGACCCTAAGGTTTATTGTTTGAAAGTTTACTTGATAGCAAATAAAATACTAACATGAAAGTATAGTAAAAGACTACTTGTGTGACGAGGTCTCGAAGCGCATCTAGTCGCTTCATCCTGTCCTGCTAGTCCTTCGGATCCATCTTACGCAGCGGCCTTCTCTCCTCGACTTGCCTCATTATTCGCTATGCGCCTATTACATGTGGCGCTGCGAGTGAGAGAAATTGTCCCTCACTGAGATCGCCAAAATGCATGTAGTCTTATGGGAACACTTTTTATTTTATTAAAGAAAAGTTATTTAAAGCAAATGGACCAACCAAATTAATGATTTGAGTGTATATTATGCTGGTGTA
>JAPYYV010021331.1:0-10168 GCA_030522625.1 Copidosoma aretas
GTTACTTGTATAACTACATTGCTCATGTATTGATGATGGCCAGATGGGGCTCTGCCCCGTGGCCCAAATAAAGATACATACATACATACATACATACATCCTGTGGATTGAGCTTTCATCATCATACATTTCTCATTCTGAATACAGCGTTGTCTTCAAGTCTGCATAGATAAAACTTATTAAATATTTTTTATGATAATAGTGGTAATTTTCCCCAAAGTATCAAATTAAAAAGGCTATAATACAATTACTTGCATTTAACTCGAATTAAGTAGTTCTATTTTTATTTTACAATTATTCAGTTAATCACGGGTATTTTTTTAAGTACATATAAGAATAGATTTGTTCGGTTATAATCCTCGGAGCGATCCAAGCGCTCCCAGAGTCATATTGTATATAGGTATAGATATCCATTGACTTATATATCTATATATATGGCTCTAGGAGCGATCGGATCGCTTCGAGGATCATAATCAAACAAGTCAATTAATTCGTATACAAAAGAATTAGGATAAAATTATCAGCGCGCGTCTCGAATTCTAGTGTAACCATATTCTGGAATTCAAGAAATTTCCTTTGATTATCGAAATTTCCACTCCCGTATCTAGGGGCCGTCCAGCCGGGGGGTAGGGGGGCTCAAGCCCCCCCTATTCGATGATTTTTGTATGGAAATTTATATCTATATATACATATAAATGCCATTCAGCCCCCCCATACCACAAACAGTTTGGCGTCCTTTGCCCGTATCAGCGTAGAACTTCGTATTTTTCTTCAAGTATGAACTTTCTAAAATTATTGAAGGTGGTGTACGTCCTATATAGGATGTATTTTTTTCCGTTCAAATTGGCTCATTCTCGTTTTTTATTTCTTGTTTCGTATCCTCTTTTAGTAATATGGGCGGTGGCGTTTCGTCCCCGCATTCGAAACTTGCTGGTATTCTCTCTGTGTGCGCTGTGTGCAGTGACTCATCTAGTATAGTGCCTCTCTCGGCCCATACAGCTTGCCTGTTAGTTTTTCGGTATTAGGATATTTATTGTGCCTGAAAATACCTGAAAAACGTAGATTATCTGTAACGTACAGCGACTGAGGGAAATTTAAACTAGAAAACTATATTTGTTATAATGACTCGTAAGCCACGATTAAGAATTGAAGCTGCATAGAAGTCCATCGTCCCAAAATTTCGTACCTAACCCCAAAATAAACCTAAAAAACGCTAATTTTCATAACGTACAGTGGCTAAAGGCCTTTTAACCTAAATAATTTAGCTTGAGTCTAATAAATGTTTACTATTATTTGTGGTTATCGTCATTTAATTACTTAATAATATAATAGCTTGCTCCTTACCTCGAAAAATACCTTGAAGAAACAAAATTGACCGTTATTTATAGTTACTGAGGCTTCTAGAGCTAAACATTTTACTCAAATTTTTGCTGTTTCTCCCAGCATTTAGAATAATGATCTCATCATCGTTCATAAATACGAAATATGACACCTAACCTAAAAAATATATCTCAGTAGTTTATAGTAACTAAAAATGTTTTAACCGGAAAAAATACAACTAATTTCTTTGTTTTTGCAGCCTATTACGATTATGATTGTCTTCATCTACCTCCACGAAAGCTAATACTCAACCTAAGAAACTACTTTGAAAAGTAATGAACCACAATTTACAGTCACCTTCGTTATTTTTTATGAATAGTGTAACCATTCAATTAAGTATTATTATATTGCCTAATCTGAATGTGACCACACCTCTGAGTCAACAGATAAAAGTATGCATCTAATTGTACACATTTTTAATAATACAGTTTTACAATGTATTCAGCTGATAAAAATATTGTGATGACTGCAAGTTCGATTAAAGACATATCTTTGACACCAGTTCTTCTTTCAACTAAAAAACTTTGCAGAAAATAATTCCCTCGCTGCCCGAATAGTAGAATTTACAATAATGTGTACACAATGTGTTTAAAATATTTATTATGTAGTTAGGATATAACATAAAAAAGTTTAAAATTTTCAATCATGTGCATCTATGGATAGCGAATTTCGATACTATTTTGAGCATTTGAATACTTTTTCAAAAGTATATTTTTATTTTGTAATGCAACAAAACAATGGTGTTTCTGAATTTCGGGGATAGCTGGTGCATGATCATATCTGCTCCTAAGCTTCCTTTGAAATCTTGCATGTTCTGCTTTGCTACATAAAAAAATTGATATCAAATCAAAATTCTTTTTGCCCCAACTATACAACGATTTGCAATCAAGTATTGACCCTGTAGGCTCAGCCAATAAGCTTGCTCTAGCTGCTTCACGTTTGAACATTCCTCCAATAGCATGACAAGCGCTTTTCCCATGTGCCGTAGCATGAAAGCGCCACTCTGCAGTGATACCAAAATCTTCTTTTTGATGAACTAAATTATTAATTTGGAATCTGTTTTTAAAATATAGTTTTGCACCGCCTTTAGTGGAATGGTGATCTATTGACCTATGTATTTGATTTAATAATAAATTGTCATGCTCCAAACATCAAGTATACTTTTGTGTATTTACTTAGTACAACTTTTGTTTCTTAAGATATTCTTCGAGATGAGGAGCAAGCTATTATGTTATTAAGTTATTAAATGACTATAACCGCAAATGATAGTAAACATGTCATAGACTCGAGCTAAATTATTAGGTTAAAAGGCCCTTAGCCACTGTACGTTATGAAAATTAGCGTTTTTTAGGTTTATTTCGGAGTAAGGTACGAAATTTAGGGGCGATGGACTTCTATTCAGCTTCAATTCTTAATCGTGGCTTACGATTCATCATAACAAGTATAATTTTCTAGTTTAAATCGCCCTTAATCACTGTACGTTACAGAAATTCGAGTTTTTCAGGAATATTTTGAGGTTAGGTACAAAGTTTAAAGACGATGGACCTCTATGTAGCCATAGTTCTTAAAATAGGTATAATTTACTTAAAAAAAGGTAGATTTCTTAGGTTACAACGCCCTCAGTCACTGTTAGCTACGAAAATCTACGTTTTTCAGGTATTTTTTTAAAGTTAGCTACAAAATTTAGGGACGCTTGACTTATATACAGCCATAGTCATTATTATTGGTATAGTTTGCATAGAAACAAGTTGAATTTTTTAGGTTGAAACGGCCTTAGTCACTGTTAGCTATGAAAATCTACGTTTTTCAGGTATTTTCGGAGGTTAGCTAAAAACTTAAAGGTCAATGGTAGATGATGTTACAACAGTTTTGTTTGGCAGTAAAAAATACAAAATGTTTTCGTCAAATTTTTAATGTTAAACACCCTAAATCAACGTACAGTATAAAATCTGTTTTTTTACAGTGATGTCTAATGCTTGCAGCCACCATATTGTTACCGCCATTTTGAATTTTTACAAAGTACCACTCGGCATTTGAAACTAGAGACCATGAGCTAAAAATTCCTTGTTTGTTTGTTTCAAAATAACTCAATAATTTTTGGACAGGAGGGGGTGGCTGAGTTGACATGGAATGCCTCATATATATATATATATATATATATATATATCACTCCGCCTTACGTTATTGAGGTACATCAAATGTTTCTCAAAATTATGTCTTAATTTTTATTTAACTTTTGACAAGCGACTGATTTCCACACCACCCGGGTACTGTCAGGACGAATTGGATTTTTTTTCGTGGAAATCTTCGCAAACCTTCATGGAAATTTTGTATTGTTAAGTAAAGTGTTGTGAATTTATGTATTGTTAAGTAAAACATGTAAAGTAATGTTAAAACAGGTAAAAATATCAGAAATTTTGTATTATTTTAATTTCTAAAAATACCAAGTTGCTTGATAATTTTCATAAACATAGCTCTACCAACCACGTAAAAAAGCAAATGGATATTAATTATTATTGAATATAATATGATAGATCTCAAAATCCGACTTCTATTTTCAATTTTCAAATCATTTGCTTTTTTTTGTATGGATATATTCAAATAAAGGTATTGAAGATGAAAAAAAAAAATAAAAAAAAAATAAAAAATAAATTAGCACTGACAATAGAAATTATAAAACATTTTTATGAATGAATTTCTAATTTTTTTTTTTTTTTTTAATTTTCAAATTAATATTTCTTGCTACACAATATTTTTTATTTCCGAACTATTTTCTGATTCTAATTAAACAAAAATTTTTTTAGGATTTTTACATCTTGATAGTGCTGAATTTAATTGACCGTGAGAAAACAATGGTTTTTTCAAATATGAGCCAACAGATTCGAAACTTTGCCCTTGTGATTTGTTTATGGTCATTGAAAAAGCTAAACCTAAAGCAAACTGTTTTCTGTACCGAATTAAAGGGAAAGGGAAGTATTTCCAGTATTTAAAGTGATTCTAGGTATGAAACCTTGGTTTTCCTTTTTTTGGCCAGTGATTCTGCTTTAATATTAAATTCACATAGCTGTGTGATTTTTAATCGTGTACCGTTGCACAATCCATCAGTAATACTTAAATTTCTGGTCAACATAACTATTGCTCCTACTTTCAAATTTAATTCATGTGGTGGTAAACCTTTACGAATATTATTCAATATCTTAATTGAAAAATTTATGTATATGTATTATCATCGGTCTTGTCAACTCCTTTATATGTAGCAGTATCGATGTTATAATATGTTGTCACAAGCCCTGGTATTAGTCGCAAAATTTTATTATTTAAAAAAAATGTAAATTCATTATAAGAAGTCAATATTACGCTATTTATGGATGATTCATCAATAGCCATGAAAACTGAAGAACATACATCATTAGTTTTCTATGAGTCTAGAATTTTGAAATTAACTATTTTTACTTCTCCAATTTCTGATAATAATTTAGAAAAATTTTCATTTATAGAACGAACATTGGCGTGCAAGTGTAAAATTTTTAAAGATGACCAAAGATAAGAATTTTTAATCGTCTCTCCGATAACTATTTTTGATAACAGGTAAGATTGGGCAAAACTCTCCACCTAAAATATTCAATTTATTTCCAAATAATGTAGTAGTGTCGCACAAATTGCGTAATGTTCTATGGACGATTTTTAGAGCTATTTTTTTGTGTCATTGACGCTTCATCCTAAATTATTAAATCTACTTCTTTTAATTTTTTATCAGATTAAAATTATAAAAATGCGCTTTCAATGTTTTGTAAATCTACTGCAAATTGATATGTTCGATGACTGGTCATACCTTTTGGAAGCAGTATGGAAGCAATACCTGCCCAAGCCATGGACAGTATTGTTTTATCAATGGAAATAAAATAATAAATCAATGGTTTGTATAAAAAAGTCTTTCCTGATCCTCAAGGTCCATTTATAAAGTAGACTTTATTTATATAAATACATATGGTTTGAAAGACAAATTTTTGATCGTCATTTAATTTATTGTATAAATCTGTGAACATTTGTTTACCATAGAAAATTTCGTCCTTATTATAATTTTCTTGTAAATCAATGTGTTCTGGTCTTGGTAAATTGAAATGTTTACATGTTTTTTCTTGTAACATGAAAATATTATTTAAAACATAAAGAGCACGACTTTCTTTATTATCAAAAAATCTTCAGATAACTGATTTTTATATTTTGCCCAAATTTTTTGTCCTTGAATATTTTCAGATAACAAAAACGACGCAAAAAATTTTCTCAATTGATAAGAAAGCTTAACAGTAGAAGCTTTTGTATATAAGTTATATGGTAGAAGAGGAGAGATTGCTTCTAATTTTGTATTAGAGGTAAATACAGAATGCTATAGTGCTGTTAAAACTATAAGTCGTAAGTAGAAGTAAGTCTGATCATCTACCAGTGACCTTTAAATTCGCAGGAATATACTAAGAAGAAAAGAAGGAAAAAATGCAGGGGATTATAAGAAAATATGTAAATAAAGTAGAAGAAATGAAAATTCAAAAATATTAAAATAGATGTAAGAAAAATATTTGGATTATATAATTACCCAAGATGAAATAAATATCATGGAAAATGGGACCGGTTACCTAATGCAATTACAGAGGTAACAGAGGAACTTAGATCAACAAAATTTCAAAATTTCAAAATAGAGGAACATGATTTTAGAATGATTGAGCAGAAAAGAAGATTACAAGTCAACTCAAAGGGTCGTATAAAATAAATGAGAGTACCAAAATTGAAATAAAGACTGTCACAAAGATGTTGAAAGAAATTTTTGGAGATTGAAAAATTGAGAAAGCCGATAAAAAACTAAACAACGTAACGGAAAGCAAAAATTTAAGTGAGTTTTGGAAAGCGATTAAAAAATTTAAACTGAAAAAAATTTGTATGGAAGAAAATAAAGAGCCATCGAAGAATCATTTAAAAAATTTGTTAGGAGACAACAATTAGGCATGTTATACAAAAAAAGAAAAAAGTAGTATGCGAATCAACAGCAAAGTCTGGGAGAATTTTGTCAAGTCACTAAAAGTTCTAAGTAAAACAGAAAATGTTGAGGCCCCCGGAGACGACGGTATTATGGGGTAATGTTTCAAAATTTTCTCATGATTTGGATAATTGAATGAACAAATATACTTAATGGGTTACAAGGCTCGGAAGGAATAGGAGGAAGTTAAAAACTACATGGTCGTTGCGTTGTTAACTGCATTACTCAAGATATTAGCCATTACAATTACTTAAAGAGTAAAAAAATATATATTATAGTATAAAATATTGAAGGACAGTTAGCCTAAAAAAAAACAAGGCTTCAGAGCAAAAAAAAGAACAGGGAACTGCATTTGTGTACTAAATGGTAAAATTTAAAAAAATCTAAAAAAATGTGGGCAATAAATTATATGATGTGTTTATAGCCTTTAAAACAGCATTCGAGACCATCGATAGAGAAATTTTCTGGATAAAATTAAAGACAATAGGGATAAGATTTGTAAAAATGTTAGAAAAAATCTATAAATGCACAAAAAACGGATACTTACAGTCCGGACGCTAACAAATTTATTCAGAACATTAAAAAGGGTAGGGCAAGAATAAGTTAAGCCCGGTTTACTTTAGCCTATTCATAGAGGATATAGACAATAAGTGGATTTATAAATATACAGGAGGTGTTACAGTAGAAAAACTAAAAATCCACTGAAACAATAAGATCAGTCAGAAACATAGGATTCGAAGATAATGAAAGATATGAAGAAGGAAGCTATCAACATATTACAATGGAACTTGCAGATGATTTATGTAAATATATAAGATCTTTCGAAAATATATGTAAATTAGGGAATGCAGAGCGAAGCTTGAACATGGAATAATATGTTATGCGTTAATTTATAAGTCTATTGAATCAATTATTTCTTGAATATTATTGTAAATTAGTATTCATTTCAGAGAAAATTAATTTTGAGTATTTATGACACTAGAAAAGGGAATGTAAAAGGATGTAAAAATCTGTACATGAAATAAATAAATACATATTTTCTCTTTGCTAAGATTAAGTAATAATTTCGAAATTTCATCATCTTATGAAGTCATATTAACAATTGATTTAAAATTTTCAAAAATGACCAAAAAAAAGAGCTAAATTGATTTTGTAATAATAATAGTTTTATAAATATTATGTACATTTATATGTCTATGAAACTTGAACTGAGATACTAAACTACTGATTAGAGACATTCACTAGTATTTAATTAGTAATAATTGTTTGCTGAATCTGTGAACTTATTACATACATCGACTATATTGAGTCAATTGATTTAGCGTTTACTTGATGAAAATCTCTGATGTTACAATGTATCAAATAAAACTTAAGTAGTTTCATTTCATACCTTGTTCGACTATATTGCTTTGATTTCTAAGCGAATTTGTATGTACTCACTTTTAATGATTTCATAAATATCGAATAAATGTATATATATATATATATATATATAAATAATGAGCTTAAATACCGATTAGAGTCATTTACTTGTATCAAATTAGTAATGATAATTTAATAAATATGAGAACTTATTATGTGTTATATCTATATTTGTTCGATTTATAGCGAATTTTCGTGTTCAATTTGGTTGTGTACGTGAGTACGTATGTATGTAATAAAGAATAAATTCTTGTATGAGATACTCATACATAAAAATAACCATGCTAAAATATGGGGGTTGGCACGCGGAGCGTGCAGAGGGCGAAGTCCCACTAGTGTATATATATATCTTACTATATATATAGTAATAAGAATGAAATATTTTCCGCCCCCTCCCGCCCCCCCCCCCCTAATCATGGGTGAATTCGTTATATTTTTACGTGTTTTGTATGATCGTCATCTGTTAGTGTCCCCCTCTCACCACCCCTCTCAAATATTCGATCGTTTTCTCCGTGATTTCACGTAAAAATAGTTTCTTCAATTTTTCGGTGCCCCTCCTTCTGCGTCCCCAAGTCCCTTGAAAACTTATAAATTTTTTAGGATTTGTCGACCACCTCAAAAACTTAAAAATTTTTACCCGATGTTTATTTTTATAGATGCCCCGAAGATGGCCGAAGTCACCCGAAAAACACTATTTTGCCGAACTCTGCCGAAAACGAACGAATCATTCCGATTACCGACGAACCCTTTCACCAAAACCCTTCAACATCGTCGAACATTTCCGAAAACAACCGATTCTAGCCGAAGCCGCTCCTTTACAGCCCCTTGGCATTTTTTATTCTCTGACACCACTTATTTGGTAAATAGACAGACGCAGAACAATAAAACGTGACCGTTAGTGATACGAGTTATGTAATAGATAACGGGAGACCCGTACGCTCGAGCTAAATACGAAATCAAAATATGATACAACTTAACTACCTACAACTAAATAACCAAATAGACTCGCACGCTTATAATGTTTATTAATAGATCATTTATTCACTAATTAAGAGTACAAACGGAGTATTCTATTCTGTTTCAGAATAAAGTACGTGCAACAATAACACCCTATTACAAAGATGAGGTATAGCAACCGATTCATGCTCACGGTCTAAAAAAAACAGGTGTTTGCAAACCATGATTGTGCTGAAGTCTAGCAAACTATATCTGAGCAGTAATGGGCTAAGATCTCCCAATCAGAAACCATGTATTTTTCCTACAAAATATGATAACCAATATATTTCTGTGTATTATACTTACTGTGAAGATGTATTATACTTTCAATTATGATGTAAATAGACAAGGTTGGCTGGATAGCACATGCTTTTGACGACGTAGAACAATAATCAGATTTCAAGACAAGTGAGCTCCATATTTGTCAAAAAGAAAACATTTATTTCAATTCAATGCTCTACTACTACGTCAATAATAACTAACTTTGGTATTCTATGGCAGAAAGTGAAAAACGTCAACGTCAGCCAATAAAACAGATACTGAAAGACCCGTATTATTCAGCTCAATACGGAATTCAAATAAAATAAAATCCGAGTACCTAAGACCAAACAACCAAATAGAACTTCCCGCTCAAACTGTTATTAATAAATTATTTATTTAGTAAGTCAAATTATAAGCAGAGTAGTCTATTGTGTTTCGGGATAACGTATATAGTATAATGACACCTTATTACCGGAATCGGACAGATCAACCGACTCATGTTAATGATATAAAAAAAACTAGGCACATGCAAACCATGATTACGTTGTAGTCAAGCAAACTATAACTAAAAT
Organism: Copidosoma aretas; assembly: GCA_030522625.1. Taxonomy (NCBI): domain Eukaryota; kingdom Metazoa; phylum Arthropoda; class Insecta; order Hymenoptera; family Encyrtidae; genus Copidosoma; species Copidosoma aretas. The sequence goes on from JAPYYV010021331.1 coordinate 9,661, forward strand.
ATAATTGGCTAAGAAGTCCCAATCAGGAACAATGTTATTTTCATATAAAATATGATTAGCACTTTTTTCGTGTATCATATTTACTATATAGGTGTATTATACTTTTGATCATAATGTAAACAGACAAGGTTTGCTGGATAGCACATGCTTTTCACAACTGAGAAAACCAATTAGATTTTAGGGCAAGTAGGCTCCATATTTGCCTAACAGAAAACATGTGTTTTAATACAATGCTCTACTACTACGTCTAGAAATCGTTGCCGACCCCTTTCCCGAATCCCATTTTCCGACAGCCACTTTCCCGACAAGCTTTCATTCCGACTGACCTTCTTCTCGAAAATCATTTCCCGGACACTCGAATTCCCGACACCGTTCTCCCGACACTATTTTTTCCCGACACTCTACTTTTCCGACAGTCATTCTTCCCGATAACCTTTTTTCCCGAAATGCAAATTCGTTACTATGGACACCTACACACTGTTTTGCATTATTTGAATTCCGTTTGTGG
>JAPYYV010021337.1:0-10340 GCA_030522625.1 Copidosoma aretas
AAAAAAAAAAAAAAAAAAAACCATCCATACGACCAATGAACGGCCCTTCGACCGCACGCGCTGACAATAAATAAAGAACACCGACAAACCCCTTCTTCGTCCCCGCTGTACTCTCGACTCCCCGCGAGTCGCGCGGCAAGTTTCGCGAGCAGTTCTCGTGCCCTTGACAGACGTTCACTTCCGTTGCGTAATAATGGCGCGGCGCGAGCAAACAACAAGCTGCAGTAGGCCACACACCGAACTCTACTTGTATATTATATTACTACCATACGCATTACCCGTATGCAGAATATATTTACACAGAAGGGGGAAAGAGAGCGGGCGGTCTCTCGCTTTTGAAAAATTTCGCGCGCTCATTAACCGCACGCTCCGCGGGCATTATGTTCCCTGCGCTCCTGCTGCGGCTTGTAGGTCTAATATAACGGGCGCCTTCCCGTATTATGCACCACCTGCAGGGCACCCATGTATGTGTACATACATTATATACAAGCGCGTAACAGTTGGTGGGCGGATTCCTTGAACCTTCAACCGTTGCTCTTCCGAAAATGCGTCGGACACCACTGAAATTTCAAAATTATCACAAACAACGTGCATATTGTACGAATGCACCAGCGGACGGCAAAACATCACGCATCGCGGAATGCCCACGGCCGAGGTCGGCATTTAATCAGCCGTAGCGTCCGATCGAACGGATACGCGCGATAAAAAGGAGCAAATCCATCCACTGCCCCCGCGTGGCGCGCTCCATTGAAAGCCGAACCGAGGAGATCGGCGGTAGCGATTCCTCCGTCCCCGCTGTACTTGCTGATCAGAGTATATACAGAGAGAGAACCTTCGGCGTATCTGGCGATCGGATCCATCATTTTTATCGGCATCTCTCACTCTCGCACGCTCAAAGGGAGGAGGGGGGGGGCGGGAAAACGTTACCCCTAGCGGTTGTTCGGCGCGATTCCCGATCGAAATTCGATCCCCCCCACGATCCTTCCCCGCGTCCGAACGTCCCACCTGATCTCGTACTTTTCGCATCACGCGAGCGCGCGGCTCCTCTTTGGAGAGTATTCCAAGTACCACCACCAGCAGCAGCGGCATTTATAGACTCTCCTGTCCATAGCATCTGCAGCTTAGCAACGACGACAACAACAACAAAAACGAGGAAGGAGCGAGAGAGTATACCTTGTACACCTCTACGCAGGTTGTGCACGTATGCATAAGTATACTTATAACATACCTGCACCGCAGTCCGTGGTGCTGGCGGTCAGTGCCAACATAACTGCACTCGCTGTACTATACTCCTGTATGGCAACAGCATAAGTATTGCTGCACTTGTGCGAGCGCGCGAGTTTTCTCCCGGCGGTCCGTGATGCGCTTTTACGCGCTGCTATTGTTGTTGTTGTTGTTGTTGTCTCCTCTTCTTCTTCTTCTTCTTCTTCTTCTTTATGCTCGGCGATTTCCTCCGAATGCGTTGATAGAGCGATGGCGAGAGAGAAAATTGTCCGTGCGAATGAAAACGGGGGGAATTACACACGGGATGAGTTGTACAGCGTCGAATAAGCATGCGCCGCTGCTACTTCCGACCGCGTTCTTTCGTGGATTATTGTTGTTATTCCCGAGGTCGAGATCGGGATATCGGAACGGGAAGCTCCGGCGGTCGAAAAAATGCGAACGTTCTGATTTGATGACCGCGGCGACGATGATCGGCTTGTGTTTTTTCAATCGTGCAACGCGGAGATCGGTATAGTTCGCAATATTGGGATTCCTTGATGTCCGCATATACGTTGAGCTGTCTTCCGATGTCCGCGTGATGATTGGGACAGGCGAGAGAGAGAGAGAGAGAGAGAGCAGCGATGCGAAAAATGTATTTTAATTCAATTCATCCGCGCTCGCGCTTCCCTTCTGGTACCGGGAAAAGTATGACGGCCGATCGCGCTTTCGCAACGGCCGAGAATTTAGTGCCTTTGTACAAGAGAATCAACTCGCGATGACTAAAAAGAAATCATCCGGAATTCTAAGATGAAGAAGTATTTCCGATCGTTGTGATGAAAATGAATGCGAAAGATCGCGAAAACCCGTTTGGCGGAGAGAAAAGTTGGAGTCGGGGGAACACAATTTATGCGTAAAACAACGCGACAAAAAAAGACAAATCCAATACGTATCGAGAGCTCATGCGCCATCGCGTATGGTTTTAGCAGCCAGCGATTCTAACCTACACTTGAAATTTCGATCGCAAGTACCGTATGGTCACGAGTCCAACTGTGGAGTTCTTACGCGAAAACGAGCCAAGTACCTGTACGCGCTAATATATCCCTTGCAGTCGGCTGGTCCCATTATTTGCGATCGATCGACACCCGAATCATGTATTTCTGGACATTGCAAACCGTACGCGTGAAAAATTTGTTCTCATCACAAGTACTATCAGTTTGTACCAAAAATCCATCGGAGGCGCACACATGACGATCCCTCTCGACTCTCCTTGTACGTTGGCTCTGTATATACGGTTGAGCGCAAAAATCACACGCAGCCGTGTACCCACACGTACATATACACGTAACGAACGCGCGCATACCATTCGCAGCACACGCTCCTCGTAATTTAGATGCGCGGCGCGCGCGCGCGAGCGCTCATGGACCGTCCGCGTCCGCGCGTGGATAAATGATGCCGTGTACCCTGCGCGGCTCGGCCGCCGCCCGTACAACGCGGACGCGCTCGGGAGAAATACAGACGAGAGAGAACGCGCGCGCACACGGGGATGCTGCCGCGGATCGTCGACCGGCAAAGAGCTCCTCGCGAGCCGAGCCGCATCGGTCTCTCGCGTTTCCGGCCCGTATACCTGCCCGCGGACCTCGTCCTGCAGATGCCTCGACGACGACGCTGACGACGCGCGGTGTAGGTATATACGCGCTACACACGCCGCGCGGCCTCTGATACGCCCCTTCGGGAATCTCGCTCATATGCGCAGCCTCCCCCCGCTCCCGTACCGTAACATTGTTGGGCAAAACCGAGCTGGGAGTAGCGTTTTTGCGCGATCGGAGCGCCTTTCGAGATTCCTCGGTCTTTTCCCCGGCATGTGTGTACGCAGGTACACCGAAAGAAAAAGTTTTACCGGGGAGAGCAAAGAATCGCGGTTCCGACGAAAGTGCGAGGTCGCCGGGGAGGCGGGCTTTGAAAATCGCGGCTGCGAACTATTATACGCATACTCTGCGTACTAATAACGCGCAAGTGTTTGAAATTTATGCAGCGCCGAAAAAAAAATCTAGTCCGCTAATTCGCGTGTATCGCTAGAGAGAGAGAGAGAGAGAGAGACCGGTAATTTTCGACACAACAGCTTTTTTTTTTTCGTCGCGAACACCGAAAAATGCATAATTGACCCTTTCGCGCGACAAGTATACGTACACCGAACAACGCACGGTGGGAACGATCATATTCGCTAAATTCGCGAGAGACCGTATATATATATATGTATATTACGGTTATCAACGTGTTACCGCAAGCTAGAATTTACATAACTTTTCGGTCCACGTGCCGTAAATCACGATTTTTACCCCCGGCGCGTCGATCGAGGTCTTTAATTACGATCGCTTATCCATACCGAGGTGCGACTTCCTTCCCGGTTTTCGCGCGCCTCGCTCGCGGCTTTCGTGTAGATAAGAAAACGCGAGTACTCCAGGGTATATAATACTGGAAAACGTCGCGATTGCGTTATCTCTTCTTTTAGCTATGGGGGTATGGAAGGGGGTATGGTAATCTGATAACTGATCAAAAGAAGGAGTACCTCTTACAGAAGTTCATGCTATCGTCGTGTGTTTTTGAAACAGATGCGCGCAGCGATATGGAGGAGGAACACGTAAATGGTTATTGCGGATGAAGAGCGCGCGAGTGTTTGGATTGAAAGAAAAAATCCCGTCGCTCGAATCTTGCTAATTTTAAAAAATCTTGTCCGCAACGTGAGAATGTTGCTGAAATTTCTTTGCAGCGCGATTATTGATAATAGCATGCGTTAAGTACCATGCGAAATATTTACTGGAATAAACATATTTTTCAATCGCGGGTAGTTTATACATTTGACCATTGAAAATTGCTACATTAAAAACATGTGTCTATAATTATAAATTATGATGGTTTTTGACGCCTTAAAAGGCAGCGAGCCAATTATTACGCATGAGATCAATCAGGAAACCGACTAATCAAGCATCAGTCCGAATCATTAACAGTCTTTCCCGTGGTGTTGATGTGCACATTTAAAACGTGTACTTGGCTAAAAATGTTTATCGACAAGCGTCTTACAAATAATAAAATCGATGTGCCTACTATCACCGACTTACAGTATTATTATTGGCATGGATCGCAACCTTTGCAATGACAGTGTATTCTAAATCGTACAATAAATTAAATATAACTGATTACATTGTTGATAAAAGATCCATTTGGTCGTTTATCGAATGCTTATCAACAACAACTACCAAGTACCACGATGCATCCATTCAACGAGTCTAAATTTGAATAACACGCACACGGATTACCATCATTATCCCATGAGAAATGTTCAACCAACAATATAATCATCAGATAAAACCAACTTTGATTCCATGAGATAAAAGACTCGAGTGTACAATATCAACAGACTGAATTTTTACTTTGCTCCACATATTATTTTCGCAGCACTAAAGTACACGTAAGTACACAACGTACTCAACAAGAAATCGCTTCACGGGACGCCGGGAGTCGTTTTTTTGACGTTTCCACGCAGTCCGTACAAATATGCATTCACATGCGCCCCCCTTAACTTGCGTTGAAAAGACGTTGGCGCGCACACCACGGGGCTTCCGTGGCACCGTCATCATCATCATCATCATCATCATCAGGTGCACATAATATAATATATGCCGCGTGTATAAGGTGTATATACACAACGGTGGCGCGCACATGCCTTCGTTCCCTCCACTGCACCGCGCTTCGTCGAGAGGTGCCCCTCTCTCTCTCTCTATACATATACTTACCTCCTTCCTGATGGTCGCTGCCGAGCCGCCGCCGGTATTATACAGCCTGCGCTCGACTTCAAGTTCAGTACAGTTATAGCATCGGCGCGAGCCTGACGCCCGGGCACCTCCCGCAGTCGTCGTCGTCGTCGTCGTGTACGTGGTCCTCCCTCTTTTTTTTTTTTTGTTCCTTTCAAATTTTTTTTATTCTTCCATTTCCTCTCCGCCCATTCACGCGTACACAACGCGCGCGCCGGCCGATTGTTCCTCCCGCACCTCACCCGATCTATCCCTCGATTCTCGGAAACCTTGTGCTTCGCCGCAGTTGTTGGTGCCAAGACCCTGCAGTGCGACGCCGTGGAAAATGGGTTTTTGAAAAATAAAAAGAAGAGCCTCCCACGCACCGCGGTCGAGCACACCCGAGTATATCATAGAAACTATAAAACACAACAACGACGCACATGCACCCGGAAATGATCGAGCGGCCGAGGAGCGGGGAGATAACAATATCGAGCTCCCGATCGGCGGATTACGGTCCTCGTCGGTCCTCGGTCGTGCGGTGCTTTGTACCCGTGTACGACGTGTGACTCGTGATATGGAGATATCGTGCTCGCCGCGGCGCATCGCGGGATCATCGGATATGCGAGGAGGTGTGCCTGCGCGGGAGATCGTTGGCGCGACGCGGCCGCCGAGCCGCTGACGACGACGACGGTGCACGCAGGCGATGGATACACCACTGTAAATGATTATACTGCGTTATTTATGAGTGCATTAACTGTATGTGTATTGCGTATGGATCCGAGTGTGTTGGTCGAATATTGAAGTATTTTTCATCACCGATCTTGAACGCGCTTTCGTCCGTTTATTTTCGAACCGCCGAAATTCAAAGCTGGAAACGTTTCGAAAGTAAAAAACGCCTCGAGTTTTTCAAATCCGCAACGAAAATCAAACACTTGAGCGACGAACGATCGAACGGATCGATTTTCAACTAATCAACCCGGGCTTCGACAAATCGAACGATGGTCAACATGGACAATGAATGCAGGAGAAAGACTGCGGAGCGTTAGATATTCTGTCACAGATATTTTACGCCTGCGAGCGAGTAAAATTTACAACATAAATGTTTATTGCCTCTCGCGCCAATCGTTGGCGAACAAAAATGTTTGGTTTATCGCGGTTGATGTAATAGTTGATGACGGATCGAGGCTTTTTCGAAGAAATAGCAATTTCAAAACGTTTATCTATATTAACACGCTTGGATTCACATGTATTCGTACAAAGCGTAGTCGAGCGGTATATACTGGCAGAGATAAAAAAAAAAAAAAAAAAAAAAAAACACGGGCGAAGTAAACAGTTTGGATCTCACGACGTCGCACGTCTTCGATTCACGTTAGACGTACACCGCGTCGCTTTTAATTATTTTCGGGGGAAAAAAAATTTCCATCGACATTCCTCTGATGCGGACGGAATAATCAGCAGCGATAGGCCCGACACAACGCACACTCGGGAGCTATATGAACATTACGTTTCGAACCGTCATCGGGTCTCGATGTGATATGCTAATCGTCGAGCGACTGCCTCGGGACGTAAAATTCCCAGGAACGCGTCCTCGGGCGGAGCGTTATGTCATTTAAAATCGTGCGCAGGCCCGGCTCGAAGAGCGCTACCGTTAATCCAACGCGGCCGGGGCGCAGGAGCGATTTTCACTATACTGCTTTAGATTAACCCGTGCAGGAACCAAGAAACTCTCCGGGACGAACCCCTCCATACTGTTTTATAAGAGAACAAAAAAAAAAGGGTTCCCTCTCGTCGAGTGCAAAAACAATCAGAAGCATCGAGAGAAGCCATTATTTCCCCAAAACAGACCAAAAAACAAAATCGCCGGCACAATGGGCGGTACACTTATATATATATAATATACGTATAGTAATTGCACAGATATACATATATACATGCATACTGTTATAAACAACACGCTCTCAAAGCCCGTCTCCTGTTCGCAGATAACGCACCGTCATCATCGTCCGTCCGTGCAAAACGAGCCGAGCCATCATCAGGAAAAACTCGCCCGCAAAGAAGAATACTCCCGCGGGCAACCGTCCTCGTCGCCGACTGCGCAGCCGCTCGTAGCCGCATGACTCTCGCGTACACGCCTGCCGCGGAGGCACCGTATAATCGAACGAAGAGCCAAAAAACCAAACCAAAAAAGACGAGCACGAGAGCCACCCGCGGGACCGAGGCCACCGCAGCCGGCGCGAGGCCGCGCGCGACGCCCTGAATCCTCGCCCGACGCGCTTCGTGCACCTCCACGCCGCCCCCCCCCAAAACGACGGACCTACAGCTTCACCCAGGGCGCCTGCTCCGAGGCCCCGCGCTACCACCAGAGGCGCTCCGCCTCGAGCTCGCGGTACGCCGAGGCCGCAAGCGTGGCCGCCGCCTGCACGCTGCCGCGGAAACAGAGGTGAGTCCGAGCTTCTTTTCAAATATGATATGTATGTGCATGGTTGGTTCGCATGAGGGGCCATTGGTTGCGGTGCTGATCGATGCGCGCGGAAGCGCAGGATCATCGGGGAAAGAGTAATAATCGTGCATAGACACGACGCGCCATCAATTAGTATTTAACACAACCTGCCAATTTCGCGCCCCGCGGATGTAACAGGGGAATCGCTATTGTTGCTGCTGCTGCCGACCGCGGGAGAGAAGCGCGCGATAATTTTCGTTCATTAAGTTGCGCGGGGGAGCGCTGATTGTTGAACTAATTGGAGTTCACGGGGAAGAGAGTTCGCGTCCGAGGCTGCGTTGTACGCGGAGGCGTGATTCGCGGCAATCTCTTTTTTGCTTCCCCTCCCCCGCGAGGGTCTCGATTCAGCGCCCCCGGGGGGGTTCATTATGGGGAAAAAATGAGCAGAGGCAGGAGCGTAACGCCTTCCTTATATGCCCGCGCGATGGGGTTTTATCTCCTGTATAGTTTATAAGTTGGGCGCGGACCGGCGCGAGGAAAGTGAAAGTAAGTACGTTGCGGGACGACGATATTCGGCTGCAGGTGGATCCGATCGATGATGGACGGTTTCCACGAGTGCTCGCGATAGCGCACGGATAAATGATACATTGCAATGCGTCCGGTCGATTACCCGCGCTCGGCTGAAAAATAATAATTCAACCGTCAATCCGTATACAGAAATGATGATGGTATTACGTCTAATGGTATACATGTTACGCTCCGCGGCTGCTATAAAGGGGGCATAAGTGTATCCATCCATCTGATAGAGTACGGTCAGGGTAGAAATTGTATCGCTGTTTTTGTTGTTGTTGTTGTTGTTATTTTGATACTTTCATTTGCAATTTCAGTCGTGTGGTGTTTTAGTATGAGTATATTATTGTGGTGGGTTCACCGAAGTGCGTGCTGCGCGGTGAATTATATTATTATTACATTTCAGTACGCGGGTTTTTTTTGGTTTTTTTTCATTTTCTGTACCGTTCGATCAACAGCCAGCGTTGAAAATTCGTCACTTACCATGTACACATATATGATACGGGTGTATGAAAGATGCGGCGAAAATTATCGTCACGCCTCGCTCCTAAACTAATTATGGACGACTGCTTTTTGCGGGGCGCTAATGAGACCAATAGTATAAGTACCACCACGTACTACGTACACACACCTGTATATGTATATTATGCCGACTCAACGGGCCGCAAAAACGTCGCCGTAAGAGAGAGACGCTTTTGATATATGTATAATATCCTCCGCGCGTACAAAAGCCCTGCATCAGAGTGTCCGCGTGCAGGACCTTTGGTTTTCCTCGGCCGCGGAACGACGCGTTACTTTGCCTCCCCCCAGCCGCGCCGCGGATTCCAGAGCCGATTCTTTGTGTCGTCGGCGCGTACGTATGCGCTTGCAGGTTATAGCTCTGCAACAATTGTCCCCCGAGTATTGATCCTTTCGAGGAAGAATGTTCTCCCTCGGGTCTCTGTGTATGTGTGTTGTTTTTTACCGTATATGTACGTATGTATGTATGTAGGATTCTTGCTCCGCTGCTGCTCCCATATATTCATGCAAGTACACTTACGGCTCTCGAGGGTATTGTCGAGAAGGAGGAGCAGAGAGGGGGGGAGAGAGCAAAGATTCGCATTTAGGTTGCACGTTGATTTTTTTTTTTTTTTTCCACGACATCGTTGCGGCGGGCTTTTTTCTTTTTCTCCTCTGCAATTTTATTGTGCATTGATCACCTTTTTACCAAGCCGATGATTCGCGCGGCCATCGGATCATCGATGCGATTGCTTTACTCACAACGGGCGAATATCAAGTCACTCGCTTGGAAGTGAATAGCCACTTGGAGAATTAACACGTAAAAAATAGCAAAACAAAAAGACTCAAAAGAATTTTTATTTCATAAAGCACAATCTTTATTTTTGGTACAATCTAACCGGATTGTACATGGTTCGGTTGGCTCGGTGAGTTACTGCGGGGAGGAGGGGCTCACACAATAGTCTGGGGTTCGATTCAGGCTATTTCATACTCGGTACAAGTACTACTGTTTGGGAATAATACTGGTATTGACGATAATTGATATAATACACAAAAATAGTACATGAGTACAGAGGCCAATTATTTTTTTGAAAAATTTAGACAAGTTATTTTTTTGAGCATAGCGAGTGAAATATTCATTCTTCGCGATCATCAACGTTTTCTCTCGCTTCGAGAAAACTTGTTGCTCATCTCCGATCGGCCGGATAGGTACTCAGTCGTCACGAGTAAAAAATCATCCGTAAATTAATTGGTTTTCACCCAATCGTAAAATCAATCGGTTCCCGGTACAACGTTTCGCCCATCGCCTCTCTCTCTCTCTCTCTCTCTCTACGAAGAGCCGAACTCCATCGCGAATTTCAGCGAAACCGCGGGCTCGTCGTGCTGCAGCCCGCGCTCGGGAAGAATCGCAGCAGCAGGACCGCGTGAGAGAAAAAAGGGGTGGTGGGGGGGGAGGAAAGAGCGGAGGAGAGAAAAAATAGCTGACATTAAGAAGGTCCCTTCTCGCGAGTAACTGTATACAAGAGAATAAGAAGAGGTGGGTAGTAGAGCGCCGCGGTACAAATGAGAGGAGATATATATATACATGCATAAGTATACAAGCGGGGGATGTGCATAAAGTACAGGGAGCGCGTGAGCGGATGAAAATTGTTGTGAGAGAATCGCGCGCCGCCGCCGCCACCTTCAATTTGCATGTAAACGAGTCCGTTAGGCGCCTCTGCATGTATACGTTGTGCGCGCGATGCAGTTGCTTCTTCCCAACTCTTTATGTACTCTCTCGGCTTCCTCCTCCTTCTTATTCTTGCGTTTTATGGCTCTTCATCTCTCTCTCTCTCTCT
>JAPYYV010021341.1:0-11872 GCA_030522625.1 Copidosoma aretas
AGATGATGCTCGCATCATGTATATGTATATACAGCAGTAAGCAGCAGTGATACCAACTAACTCAATTATTTTCGAGTTGGTATCACTTCGCGCAGGAGCCCCCTTAAAAGATTTATGAGTATCATCTATGTTTTGATTGCAAACCAAAAATACAAGTAAACATCAGTCGATTATAGTTATCTCTATCGCTCGGTATAGAATCAAAGTAATGAGGTAAATAAATGCTTATTACACGTACAAAATAATTATTACCGTGTCCTAGATAGAAATAGACGAAGGAAGTATACAAAGACCGTAAAGGAGTTCTGTCTGGAAAAGCAAGCGGCTTCGTGAATTCCAATGCTGTATATTACAGGAGGTATACATACACAACTAACGAAGAATGTCCATCTGCCTAATGTATAATGATTAAAGCGTGATAATAGGTGCATACGCTTCAATGTGGCTCGCCGACAAGCTGCACTCGCGTATATAATATTAATGCTCGACCTGCTCGCTAACACGACGTAGGCATTTAACACACTTTTAATACAATAATTGTGTCAATAAAATGCACGTCCATATTACATACGGGAAAAACCAAACCATGACCCAGGACGGCCTTAGAAAATTAACTCGAGCGCACTCGCGACAACAAAATAATGGTGCATGTTACAGAACATTATCCGAGAAGTAATCGATATACGACGATAGTAAACACATTACTCCACTTACGTCATCAAGCTTGAGAAAGTAACTCTAACTCTCCCGTGTGGAACGGGGGGGTTTTTCATACCAGGCCGCGTAAAATATATTTCTAATTAACCATGATAATAATAACGGTAGGGAAAATAATAACGTCTTGCATAAAAGTAGCCTCTGCACACACTTAGTTTGGCTCGCGAGAGCCCCGTGTTTTATACAGGTAAATTGTACGTGAATGTACATTATATTATAAGTACAGCAGCAGCAGCAGGCGTCGGGAAACAATATAGCGCCTCTCACATTCTTCGCGGGGGTGCATGAGAATGCAGTGGCGGCGCGGCGTCTGAACCTCTTCTTTTTCTGCCTCCACGACTCGTATCTATCCGTACTACTATACTGTCGCCGTCGTCGTCGGTGAGTCTCGCGAGGTCGTCGCGTATTACGTGCAGGCTCTTTCTCTTTTTTGATCTCACCTCGACTCCTCGGGTACTTATGGATTCTCCTTTTTCTCCCCGGTCTTTTATCTTTGCAGCGTCGGTATGAGTACATAATAATACACAGATGCTTGGTTTTAAACATTATGAAATCGAAATGAATGCGTCTTTCGACGTTCAACAACTCCGTATAGAGTTCGAACTTCAATCTAAATCGATAAAATTGCTCGGGTTTCAATAGCTAAAGCGTTGTAGCCGCAAGCTATTTGAGTATCTATTTCCTGGTTTCCTTTTTTATCCGCTTATTTTGATACCATTGATCTTGAAGATTATCAACGAAGTCAGAGGAAGTGTAAAAGACGAAGGTAGCTCTAATGATAAAATAAATATAATCATTTTAGAGTCATGGTAATGCCCTCTTAAGAATTTTTTTTATCATCATATTTACTCGAGGCGACTACATCGATTGTTATGAATCCAGACCACCAAAGAATTCATCGAGGAATTCATACGCACAACAGATTGATACCTATGATGCATCTCGTCTTACTCCTCTTTATCATCCAAATATGCTAGACAAATCATTTCTCATGCAGCCCCAGGGTACAATTACCACAGCCTTTTGACACGCCGTGAAAAGCTCGAGGAAAAGAGATAAGACGCGTGAGATATTACTCAGTTGACGGCGCGTCGTAGCTTCCCTTCTGCTTCCTCTTCTCCTCGGCACCGCCACTGCCGCGTCTGCGATGCGTTTTTCTTTTTATCATCCCCTCGCATCCGACGACTCTCCGTCATCACCCATGCCTGTACTTACACCCCTGTAAAAAGAGAACGCCTCTCTTTCCATTTTGCATTCCAGCTGAAACGCGGAGGCTCTCGCTCGACCTTGTCGGCTGATGGTTGATATTTTTTCCCCCCGAATTTCTGAACATTCGGCGGCAAGTGTTTTTCCACCAACCGCGTTGTTTTTGACGAAATAGTGGCGACCGGAGGGCGGACTCGCGAATCAAACGACTCGGTAAATGAAAAATAAAAATTAGTGTCGAAATCGAGCGACGACAGGCCCGATGTTGTGTAGCGTATAGAAGATGAATAGCGGCGAGCACAATCAGTGTAGTGTAACGCGCCCTTATCGCTCGCGCGTGCGATACCGAGGCGCAGCGTTTTAAAATAATTACCCTACGCGAGAGGAGAGACGGGCGTTTGAAAACAGCTGGTAAGATTCATGTACGTTCAAGAGAGAGACAAAAAAAATGAGCGCGCAGACGCCGTTTATTATATACTGCATCCGATCCGCCGACAAATCTATTAACCTGAATACGAGAGAGAATGTAAAGCGTTTATTCCCTATACATGCACAGGATCGTGGTGGGGTAAAATAAACACCCCATTTTTCGCGATCATTAAATCCCGCGCGAAACGGCTTTTATCGGCACCTCTGTATACGTACATGCGCGTACACACGTGTGGCAGCGTGCGTTGGCGCTCCGCGTGTGCTCTCTGTGCCGTTGATGCTGATACCGCTGATGGTCAAGGGATTTTCCTATCGGCGTTTACGCCCACCGAAACTTTGACAGCTCCCCACCCTCCTCCCCACGTTGGATCGTTGTTGTATACTGTCGCGCGACACCCACCAAACGTGCGCTCGTGCAGCGTTTGTCGGCCGAGATTACTCCAACCGGCGAGCCTCGTGATTGATTATGCGCGCTTCGGAAACTTGGCCGATACATCTTTTTTTAGCGCTGATAAGTGTTGTTACTGATATTCAAATAGATCCGAAATAAACACTGTGTTTTTTAAATATTTTATTTTAATTTTTTTGTTTACAGGCGTGAGGATATTTTTATTATTTGTATGTATTTTCCCCTCTGGTACAATTCAATCGAAGGTCGTGGATATGATGATGATGATGATGATGCGTCGATCGATCGGTAACGCGCTTATCGATCGCGTATTGGAATAGCGTGCAGTTGAGGGCTTTAAAACGACAAAATGTTTACTTCGATGTCACACGAGCTCTTCGCGATTTTGTGTACCCATTTTTGGGATCGATGCACGAACGATGCTGTTTTAGCGAACAAAGTGTTTTCTAAATTTCTATACTCTATTTCATATTTAACGGTATAATGAATTGTATGATTATGAATCAAAGCAAGTACTATTGCTCATATTATCCTGCCCTGAATCATTAATTAGCGCTGCGTAGTTAAGCAGTGACCTGAAAATCAATTAAATAGAGCCAATGGTAAACCGATCAATCTGTCGTTTAATACCTAGCCTGTATAACGTTCAGCGTTTCGAAGTGCCAAGCGTCAAGGCTGTCGCTCGTCGTCGTCGTCGTCAGAAAAGTAGAGACGTCGCATGTATACGTCATGTAAATCGAATCCTATTATCTGCTCTTCGGATCAAAAAATAGTGGAAAAAATGTCATAGATACAGATGATGGCTACAATAATGTCTACACTTTTGATGGCACGAAATTCGATATGACCGGTAAATTAGACTCGATAAAACCATAGCGTTGCATCTTATGAATCTTTCGGTTGTGTACGTATCAGCATTACCACATAAATAACAAAAACAATTGAAAAAGCTGAGACTATAGACACTATAATAACGGTGCATTTTGACGGGACGCTAAGAGAAGCTTTGAGCTTCGTACGTCCATAACGTACCAACCCCACAAATTTTAAATACTTTACAATATCATAAAAAAAAACCATACCCCTTAAATTACCTTGCTTACGTATGAATGATAAAAATATGTTTTACTTTGAAGTTGATTTCAGCATCCTGACCGTCCCAATGTATTTTGTATAACCTATCGTCAAAGGCACTGTTGTGCTTGAGTCAAGATGACGTCTTGCCGTCTTCGTGTCTCCAACTGTACTGATAGTCACACACACTTTCTGTTGCGCAAATAATGCACGATTTTCCGGTAAACTGCGCAAATAATGGCGCGAATTCCCAAATCGCGCTATGTGCAGTGCGTGGCGCGTGATGGCGCGATCCAGGTAATAGTACTACGCAGTTGCGCTGCGCATGAAGCAGCACATTTTCTGCGCGACAGAAAGCGCGGAACAGTCAGTGTTGTTGCAGATGCGAAGACAGCAAGACGCCATCTTGATTCAAGCACAGCAATGCCTTTGACCACTTCCAGCGTCCAGACGCAGCGTCTAGCATCGAGTCCAGTAATTTAAGAGGTTACGTTGTTTTTACAAAGTAAATTTAAATTTTTTAGCAAGACGATACAATTTATATTTGCAAAATGAGTTTTACTTTGAAAATATCTTTATTGTTCATACGCAAACAAGGTAATTTTATGGATGTGTTTGATTATTTTTTTTTATAATGTTGTTAAAGCATTAAAAATTTATGCTGTCATAAAGTCATAGACGCAGGAGCTAGAAGCTGATGCTTTCAGCATCCCGTCAAAATGTACCTTAACAGAGCAGCTGCTCGTTACACTTAAAGTTTCTTACTAGCTCGGTCACTGATCAATGGATATCCTGTCAAAGCCAATCTGATTATAAAACAGGCAATTAGGGCCAATGTCACTATTTTTATAATCACAATTAGTATTGTTATTGAGATTCGGTATTATTATAAGAACTGATCAATAATTCGTGTATATTTAAAAAGACTCAGATTTTTTTTCTAGTCCTATGATAAAAGGTAGAATCTTACAAGTCACTGTGCGTAATTAAAGGTGCGTGATGAGGAGAGTAACCTAATGATCTTGTATAAATATTGACGTGCACAAGTGAAAAAATTTCCACGAGTAAAAAGGTGGTAACGTACTGATGAGAAAAATCACGCTATCCCTCTGGCTCCTTGTTTTCTTTCTTATACACTTTGGCGCAGCGAACAACTATAATAACGGCACATTATGCAGGCAGTCAGGAGTCAGGCACGCGTGGCACGGTGAAAATGATTCGGAAAATGATTCCGAGAAGAGCGCTCCGGCCGGTAGATCATCATCGCGTTCTCTGCATTGGGCATCCATCCGAGTTCACGTAATGTACATGCATACTACATGTAAGTACTGCTGAGGCTTTTCTCATTCGGCGGCGAATTGACAAAGGCTCGTACATACATACGAGCAATTCTACAAAAAATGTCTGGTTAGAAATCGCCTGAAATTTGAGTACTTATTTGTTGAGACACGTTTTTGGAGCAAAGTTTTTTCATCATCTGCCTACAGCTGCCTCGAGAAATATAAAAACTATAGCTCTTCTTGAAAGTTTCTCAGTATTTCGATGTACTTTGAAAAATACAAATGCGTCATAGATCGTACCGAAGTTATGGAGAAGTTATCGAGTCATATCTAATCATTTCCAAAACATTTTCCTTCAAAGTATATCATCAGATCTGTTATTCGACTATTTACTCTTGACGTTGATGATTCATCAACCGATCAACGATACTAATGGGTCTGTAGCACAGTCAATACAACTATAAAGTTATTTATTATATTGTCATTACTGCACTCGGATATTTTTCTACGTGGCTAATCACGACCATCCTGCTTTCTTACTGAAACTCCATTGGAGACGTACGATACCCAGTTATATCCAAAAATCTAAAAGAATATTATTTCAAAGAGTATTTTACCGCAGGCGTTAAACAGAATGATCCCCGACACCTGAAAATGGCATCACTACTATGTACCCAGTCTGGTTTTTCGCCGTTCTCTGCATCAGTCGCTGTAGGCACTCGCGTGCACGTAATAGGTGAATGACTCCTGCAGGCAGGCAGGTACATATATATTACGGTGAACGCGAGGATCGGGGATGTCTATAGTCTTTTTGATGGCTAGTGGGTGTGGGTGCAGTGTGTTTGTTCTGGGCCCCGCGTCCGTATATACCGAACTGCAGGCACCGATCGCTTTCCCGCTCTTACCATGTACTATATATATATACAGTATTGCTACTCCGCGCGTGACTGTGTTACTTTGGTTTACAATGGACGCGTGTGATTAAAACATTGATTGGATGTTTATTCAGTCGTTGTTTTTCATCTTTTTTTTTTTTTTCCTTTCTCTGCAATCATACATACGTAATACGATACGATCGGTTCATCGACAGACACATTTCTGCACCAAGTAACCGGTACAGAGGCGAGAAAGTTTTTATTGCCAAGATTACAGGCGCGGAGCGGCCTTCCATTCGACTGTGGTGTATATAAATATGAAATATATTCACTCGTTCGATGATAATATTTGTCGAAATTGATTTCGCAACGCGACGTGTATTATGTGTGTTGGCTTTATCGCCCAACCGGCGAGATCCGCCTCGCGGCTCGCGAGAAATTTCAGCGAAACGCCTTCAACTACATGTAGCATGTAGATGTAATAAATTACTTACAATAATCATACAAATATGCAGCAACAACAGACGGACAATAAAACGTTTACCGTCCGGCCAAAGAATATAAATGACTCGCGATAATTATTTCGATGCAGATGCGGCAATCGAACGTGCGCGTTACGTTTGTATCTCGGTGTAAGACCTACTGTGATATGCAATTGTGGGCGCCTGTACTTGTACGTTATTCATCTATACAGTTGGAGCAAGAGTTTTGGCGTATGATTTATGAGTCTTCTGTGAAAATGCATTTTCAAATATTATTATTATTATTTTCACCCTGTGAGACTATAATCTAAAAAAAAAAAAAGAGCGTTCGATCCAGTCCTCGGGTCTGACGGGTGGATATGGATCCCGAGAAACGAGAATCGCAGCGCGAGAAACTCCCCAGGCCACGTAATATTTTAACGTTGGAACGTATATACTGCACCGACGAAAGAAAAGTCGGTGCGTGTACGCGAGTATATATTATTATAGAGACCGACACGGTGGCGCAATGGTAGAATCGCAGTTTCGTCGATCAACGATGTCCAGCAGCATTTGGCGCGACTAGTACTTGGATGGGTGGCCGTTCGATTCTCGCCGTTTCGCCTTTGCTGTTGGCTTCGAGGATCGATCAACTGTTTCTCCGTCATTGCGGACAACGTGATCGGGAGGTGTGCAGGAGTTCAGTCCTGGTGCCTATGCCCAGACGTGGACATAGCTACCAGTTCGGGACTCGGGCAATACACCGGGCCGTTCCGGGCTGGGTTTTTCCCAAGTGGTTTCCCCACCCCACAGAACTCGTCCTGGGCAAATGCGGAACGGTTGTTCCCCTTCCCTCTCCCGAGTGCTAAGTGCCCTGAGTAGTGCCCTTCTCATAAGGAGCCGGACGTATAGCACTGTAATATAAAAAAAATATATATATATTATTATAGCTTCGTGCAGCCTCTGCCGAGCCGTTAACCAAGCGACGGTGCTCTCGAGCATTTTGCAGTTAAATGCGAGGTTAAATGGGAAAAAAAAAAAAAAAGGAAAGAAAAAATAAATCTATAATGTTAACACGCATAATATTCTGCGTACACACGAGAGATATTTTTCACGCAGAGGAAAACGTCGGCGTTATAATATACCGAACTCATATCTATATGGTTCTTCTCTTTCATCCGAGACGGATGTCGTTCGGTCAATCCTGGCCTCCGCCGCACTGTATATATATTATATTATACCCGCAGCTCCTCTGTGGCTGCCTCTCTTTCCAGTGCTCAATGAAGGATCGTTAAATAATCAAGCATCTGTACGCGCGCGTCTCGTGATTGGTGTCTCTCTATCTCTGACATCACGACTCACGCTCTCGTGCACACACACGTGCGTACTTATGTATCCTCGATAATATCTACGCTGATGCCCGCGTGCTTTCTTTTTTTCCTCAATTCCAGCGTCTTTTCTTCCGATTCGATATTGCAAGCTCTAATTTCAATTTAAAAAAAATTGATACAACAAAAGACTTCTTGAATTCATCGTAAGTATTATATATGTATATGTATGATGTATCGCGGTAAAAGTTAATTTTCTCGGAATCGCACCCTCGGCCACAATAATAGCCATTGTGAGCGCGAGCGGAGAAACAGCTCTCGCGTGTCCCCTGGGCGTATACCCCGGGTGTCTCGTTGTGGCAGGAAAAGCGAGAAGGCGCTAAACACTTGATCTCGTAACAGCCGCGATTATTCGCTCGATGGCCAAGTAAAATTTTGGAACGACTGCTGATGATGCGGAGTGCGGCCGAATCCCAAAAAGCTGGCCAAAAATCGAAAAATCACGTAATTGATCTGAAATTTCCTACTCGGGGGGGGGGGGGGGGTGGAATTATTTGTTGTCAAATTTACAAAAATTAACCCTATTGGCCCCTATTGACCCATATTTCATTGGGTTATCCGTTTCTGTTGGGGAGGGGGCTTCGAAGCATCAGCAGTCGCGTGTAGTACTTAGTGCAGGTTTGAACTTCGAACCAACCGCTCCGCTGCCTATACGAATGCATGTATAAACTCTGGGTGAACTAATCCTCACTGAAATCTTAGCTAATATCGTCACAAAACAACCGACAGATTTTTCTCTCCATGCGCATACGCCACGCTCTAATATGACTTTCTTGCCTACTTGTGTATATTGTGTAGCTGGCACAAAGTCCGTCGAGACCATAGTGGCTTGGCGAAAATTTGTCAGATAATACCGACAATACCGTGGACGCGAGTAGGTTTAAGCAGATAGATATAAGTTGTATGCACGTTTGCAGTCATTATACCATGGCCGTTACCGCGAAAATCCGGTTCTAATTCATGACCCGCTCGCTGGCATGTGTGTCTGAATGTATTATAAGGCAGTCTGTATACAGCTCCTACATGTATGTTACGTATGAAATAGATAGACCCGATCTCTTGGAGTAACTCGGCTGCTCAAATACATTTTACTAGCTACAGTCTTTCCTTTCTTTAACTCTGTGTACTTATATGTGTAATATATTATATATATGGGTCATTTCATGGAAATCGGGATATCCTGGTGTGTAAATCAGAATTTTCAAAATTTAGTGTTAAAATTATTTCTATTATTTTTTCTATGTTATACGAGGTCCAATGTAGCTGGAAACTTTTGGACCCAGTTTTATAAAAACTTCAAAAATGCATTACTTTTTGGTACCTTTTTGTCAATTCTGAAGAACCAAATCAGAATTTCACAACGAAATATATCTTGGCACAATAGACGCCTTCGCACATTATAGTCACCTAATCGTTAATTAAAATATATCCGTGATTAGGGGCATTACAGTAATGACTGCTTATTTTACGAGGACTAGATGTCTATATTCACGATGACACTACGACTATAGGCGCATTCCGATTTATAGTTGAAAAAAATTGGTCAGTACTTATACTAGTTCACTCTACTATACAAAATGCTAAAATCCAAATGTCTAAAAATGGACTACTTGGCCCAACGAAACATTTGCCACGCGTAATTCAAAAGGTCCAAATTATGCTTTACAATTGCAACGCCTTGTACACTTCTAAACATTATTTATTATAATCCTAAACTACGAGAAAAGGTGCTAGACGGTTCAGATTATTGGAAAATACAGATTGGAAAAAATTAAAAAGTTAACACACAGGCAGTATAATCCGCTAAAAATGAAAATTTTAAATGCTTCATTTTTGTAATGACATTTTGGCCCGTTTTTTCCATCCCACGGCCACAGCAAATATTTTTTCGTATTTTTTAAAGAAAATTAGTTTATACTGTTTAAAAAAAGCATAGCGCAAAATAATAAAATACGTTTTTTATAAACATAGGCTTCGTGAAATATAGCAGTTCTTTTAAATGACCCATTTACATTATTAAAAACTAATCTACTAAAGTTTTAAGTGTAAAATAAGTCTACTCACGAAACGCAATCTCCTTATTTCTTACTCCGTTGTTGATCCCTTACAGCTCAGTATAATACGTGTTCACTCGACGAATGACTAATTTACACTGTTAACAAAGCATCAGGTCAGGTGATCTGCGCAGCTCATTGCGCAGTACAGAGTGCGCACCTCAACTAGGTCGGTCACTGACCATTGACTCACTCAGCTGACTAAGCTTACAGTGTGACATGGACATTCGTCGAGTGAAGAAGTATTATACAGAGCAGTAAGCGATCAACAGCAGAGTAAGAAATAAGGAGATTATATTTTGTAAGTAGACTTACCTTACACTTGATATTTAAATAGAGTAATTTTTAACAACGCAGGCGCATGTAATGTAATATAATAATAAGGTAATAAGTAAGACAATAATTTCACGACATAATATATACATGAGTCGTTTCACGAAAAACGGGCTGATATTTTGGTGTGTGAAATAGGATTAACAAAATTTAGTAATTGGTTTATTATTTTTCTACCTTATATGAGGTACAAACTAGCTCTTGTCATTTTTAGAAAACGCATGTTAATTTAAATGGGATTTTCAAAAACATTTTTTGTTAAATGACCTACACATGCATGATGTATTGATACAATGTTGTTTCCGACCACCGCTAGGTACTTGGGTAAATTATCTCATGGAGGTACCTGTTTTCAGCTATATTGTACCTTTTATCGTAATCAAAACTATGGAAAGTAAAGCTTGTTGGCGTCGTCGCTCGTGAAAAACAAATAAAAAAATTCTGTGTACATCTGTCGACAAGCAACGAACTGATTCTCATGCACCCCCGGGAAAAATCCCTCGAAAAATCCCCAACAACAGCTCGCGCATTGTAACAATATCGGAGCGGAGACCCTCGGATTGCACATGCAGCACACGTTACACGTATATTTGATGGATTGTAAGAAAGAGAGAGTTAGACAAGTACCTAGTGTAACACACACACGCGCGCGCGAAATACCTGCCTGCAGAGGAGGCGCACCTTCTATATAATAGCTGCGGTGTGGTGTGAACGGGGTGGCTTGCTGCTGCTGTTCTCTTCTCGGCGCTAACTCCGCTACCGCTTTCCGTGCGCCGCTGCACTGCACTTGCATATACTTTCGTATACAGTACTATTTTATTCGGGCCGGAAGATAGGAGCGCGAGTCACGTGAGTCATTCCAAACTGCATGTGTGTTTTGTACATAGAGACCGGCACAGGGCATAGAAAATCGTTAGAGGTAACGGGGTCGGCGGCCGCCGCCGCGGGGGCGTTGATGTTGCCTGCGCGCGATCGACCTGGTTGTCGCAGCTTTTGGTGCTCCCGCCCCTTTCGATTTTTCGTCCCGCTGAATGTATACATATGTATATATATTTCTTGTAAGAGCGAGTGGAACTAGGGTGGTATTAAGGACGGAGGAAGGGCCACGGACTACATGTAACACGGATTGAGCGCCATCAGTAGATTATGCCCCGGTCGTGGTAAGCCAGTCGGACGGGAGCGGCTGGTGCGTGAAAATGTCACCCGCAGCTCTGCAGGGCATCGAAACACATTACCCGCGACGCACATCATCATCATCTCATTGTTGTTACATTGTCAGCGTACACCACCGAGATGAAGAAAGCAATGCTCATCATCATCATCGCTATCGCACCCGATGGCTTTCGATCCTCTCGACAAGCGCTCGTATATATGCACCGCCGACACTACAGATTGAGCTCGGTGCAGCCTGCACCCGCTGACCCCGGGGTTAACGATCCCTCTTTTTCTCCGCCGATCGCCCGCAACTTTGACGCGCTTGACCGGTGCTTCTTCCTCTCCTGCCGTCCGAAATCGCGCGCGAACTCTAGGTCTCATGGTGTCGTATATGAAGCTGTACTGCTGCTGAAAGAAAATTGATCGACGGCTGAGCGAGGCACGCTCCGCTTGGGTATGCATCATTTTTGTCTTTTTTTTCCTCCATCATT
>JAPYYV010021345.1:0-10371 GCA_030522625.1 Copidosoma aretas
GTACAACGCGACCCGCTCTTTGTCCCGGGCGCCTTCGGGATCGGTACTCTATGTTTTTTTTTTTCTTTCAATCCCACCGGGGCACTGGAAGATACACGCGCACAACGCAGGAAGCGGCGGCGGCTGATCGATCGGACTCGACGCGGATGAAGATCCGGGAGGCGCGCCGCTCTCTCGTTCATCTTTCGAATGACAGGCCCGGCGATGCTGGGGGATGTAACGATTGGCTTCAAGATCGGTGATCCGTATGTGTGCGTCGCATGGTGCCGAGTTACCGGGAAAAAGCGACGATTAAAATCGACCGGCTCGATCGGCGCATCGTACGACGCCGCTCGATCCTGCTTGCGTAAGTACGCTTCTGCCGCGCGGATCTCTGAGAAAAGCACCGCGAGCTTTGCGCGCAGACGCGAGTTGTATCATGGGCGTGGCCTATCGCCGAATAAAACTGATGCAGGGCGGGCGCGGCGTGGAACGGCCAAAGCCACCCCTCCGATGTCAAAATCAGCGGGGGCGGACACCGGCGTTGATCTTATTTTGTTTCTCCTCTCGCTCCGACCATACTTGGTTCTTCCTCCCCGAACATCTCAACGATTTCCCTCCTATACACTTGCACACTCGGTTATATAGGTGTGTTGGCTGAGAGAGCATGTGTATACATATATATATGCCGGGGACGGTAAATAACCTTGATTTATCGATGCGTAAATAACTATATTTCGTGCGTAAATCTCGATACAAAACAGTCGAATGTCCCGTGCGAGCGTGAAGC
The DNA here is from genome assembly GCA_030522625.1 of Copidosoma aretas. Taxonomy (NCBI): domain Eukaryota; kingdom Metazoa; phylum Arthropoda; class Insecta; order Hymenoptera; family Encyrtidae; genus Copidosoma; species Copidosoma aretas. Next base: position 770 of record JAPYYV010021345.1, read on the forward strand.
ACGAATTTATATTCATCCGAAATCTCCGTATTTATGGATAATAGCGGGAATAAACAAACGAACGAGTGTGAGTTGGGAATTTTCAGAGACTCTGTCTTTGCTGTGTAATATATATATAAATCATATACTTCTGCATACGTACGTGTGAGTACGAGTTGACCATAAAGTTGCAACCGCAACAGCTCAGAGAGACGAGATGCAAAAGTAACTTTCTAAGCTCAGCTGGTGTAAAAAAAAAAAAAAAAACAACGATCCTTCTTCGTCGTTCGTGAAATCAAATTCCATTACATAGTTTCAATCATCCTTATCCTGCACCAATCGTAACAGCTCTCCAGAACCGCAATAGATCTTGTCGATTGATGCTCCTGTTCAATTAAGACCCTCATTCCGAAAGCTCCGAATTTGCCTGTACGGGCGCACCTCCGTGTAACACGAGGAAGAAAGAAAAATGGCTTTCTCGTCCTCGCGATTGCCACCCATTAGACATTGTCCCTCGATTCCCGACACGCACGACGCATGACGCACGATGCCTGTAAGGTGTACATAACATAAATGACGCACGTCAGATCTAACGACCGCATCAGTCAGATTTTGAGCCTTTATAATTACCCACGTCCGTAGCTCGCGGGCTTGTAATATATTCGACCAGAGTGTAACCAGAGCGCGGGACGATTCGTCGCGGACGAAAAGCTTTTCGTTTCATTTGTCGGACAGTGGAATTTTCTAATCGGACGAATCAATTTTCCTCGGCTATAACGTATGCGCATAACTTGCGTACATGTATACACCTGTAACACGACATTTTATTCCGAGACACTTTTACGACACACCGACGCGTTGGATAATGGCCCGCCGAATCGTCCCCGATCCAGACGCAAGAGCGAATAGATTCGCCCGAAATTCGGGCAAGCAGCCATAAGTACGCAGCAGCAGCAAACTAATGAACACCAAGCTTCGAATAATCAAACCGGAAATTCGGGGGACATACGGTATCTACCCGCGCGCCGGCCAGACTATTTACGACGCGCGATTTCGGGGCCCCGCGCAAGAAAGTTTTCGGAAGCGGACACTTTCTCAGCCCGTTCAGTCACAGCCGGGCGATCGAAAGAGCCACCAGCCGTACGATTAATCAGTGGGCGAGCGAGCCAATTCACCGTTCCGCGGTTGTTGTTGTTTTTGTCGTCGAGGCGTCTAACGATGGTACGAAGCCCTCGTTAGCGAAAAATACACGCGCGCGTTTGGGCGTTTTTTCGAAAAGAGCGGAATTCGGGATCGGCGGATGAGCAAGCGAGGGAATAGGGTCAGTCGGTCTGCCCGCCGGCCGATGATGGGAGACCCGGGAGATGGGGAAAGTTGCGAAGCGCGCGTCGACGGCGACCTTGAGAGTCGAGGATGATGGTACGATGGCGGCGCGAGTAATTGCGAGTCGAGTACATTACCTCGCTTGTTCGGCCGTTTTTTGGGGCGTAAAGTGTGATTGCGGACCGGGGTGAGTATATCGAGTCGCGCAAAGCTCTCCGCCGGGGCCTGCGACGTGCTGTTGCAAGATGTACGAAAAAAACGGTGTGATTTATATTTATATGCAAAGCAAAAAATAGAGAGCCGAGACGGGGGACCAGACTCTTCTAATCCCCATCGGATCGTTAACGCGCGGCGCGCTTTCTCGCGAAAAATTTCGTATTCGATGTATGCTTCGATTTTGTTTTTTCGCCGCAATCTTGCGCAACATCCGAGCCATCGACGCTAGGTATGTCCACAAATGCGAAAAACACGTGTCGCCGTCTCGAAGCTCCTCCTCGCCATGGACAGTGCTGCGTTTGATCAGAGTATTGGTAAAAATCATTCACCGGCAAAAATGTACAGCACAGCCACACGCATGACGGCAAGACAAATACCCGCGAGCTGTCGCTCCTCCGACTCTGGGCGCGCGAATGCAATAAGTTAAGCATCGGCGTGAAATTTTCTTGGCCGTTGCGTCACGCTCGCTTTTCCATCCGTCTCCTCCGGCAAGTTGTCCGTGTGGGTGAATTTCCAACTGCCCGCATGAATATGAAAAGCCGCATTTCGCGCTCGAGACGCAGGAGTATTCAATTTTTACACACTGCAAGGCTGATTGAATGGGTCTCTGATTGCTCGAGCGCCATCGGGCTCGGAACGATCCGTCAAAAGACTGTACAGAGGCCATTTCTTTTCTTTTTTTCACCTCCCGCGTGTCGTTCGGGGGAAAACTTTCGTTCGTTGCTCGGAGATCCAACGTTATAAACATGTAGGAAAATGGCTAGCGCAAATGGAATGGTACGCGAGTCGGTTGGTTATTGATTGTCGGAAAAACTCTCTTGCCTGAGAAAATTATTTATTACGTAATGCGGAAATTATGAAAAAAAAAAAAAAAAAAAAAAAAAGATTTTTGTTTTTCTCACCCCCAAAAAACCCAAACAAATCTATATCTTTTTTTCACTCGTCCATTTATATACCGAACAATAAAACGGCTTTTATCTTTTGCGTAACACAAGGTATTTTATGAATTCCCGCGCATAAACCTTGGATATCGGGAGCAGTGAGAAAGTCGCGCACGCGATATCAAAATTTGCATCCGAAAACACTCGTAAAACGTAAAAACACTTGCAGGTTGATGAAAAAAAAAAAAAAACAGAAAAAAAAAACCCAACTTGCCCAATTCCCGACGGACACGTGCTCTCCCGCCCAGATATCCGTACGTGCGAAAAAGAAATTTTACTTTCGTTCTCGTATGCATCCATACAGATGTACACGCGAAAGAGAGAGAGAGAGAAGGAGAAAAGTCGATATTTTTTCTCGTTTCGATTAAAAGTGCCGAAATTCACCGGCACTCATGATTTTTGAAATAACAGATTGTTATGAAGTTTCGCAACAAAAACTTTTCAAGTACTGTCATCGAGGAATTATTTTTTGGAATCTTCTGCATGGAATCGATGGTATAACATAAATATTTACGGAAGAAGTTACCTAAATTTATAATCCATATTATATTGTGAGCAGTAAAAAAATCTCGATTTATCCGAGTCGCTGGATGCAGGTAACGCTGCACTCGTAAATTTTACTGTAAAAAATACATTATTGCTATTAATTTTCAAAACAAAACGCTCGACGGAAAAGGGAAAAAATTACTCTTGGCCGTTAAACTTTCATTTTCATTAATTTCCGCAGTTGTGCCGGCGGTAGTCGAAAACCCGCATGAAATATATACCTTCGCAGTACCTACTCCGCATACCCACATTCATATTTCGATAACACGCAGCGGCTCTTTGGCGGATCTCACGCGTAGTACACGTCTTACAATATTGGCCCGAGGCCTTTTTTCCTTGCCCATAATTCTCCGAAACAATCATTCGACTGATATGACAACGAGCCGTAACTTTCTCCTCTGCGTGTCGGTTGTACGCAGAGTCCGGGGAGTCGACGCAAGGGTTGAGCGCGCAGAGATGAGTAATGACTTCTGTAATTAATCGATGAATTATGTTTATTGGGCATGCGAATCTCCTGCCGCAGTCGATGATACGGGAGTACCGTGACAGAAAAATAACTGCTGCCGATCACTCAGTGCAAGGCTTTCTCGAACTCTAATTTATTGTCTATTTAAAAAAAAATTTTTCAGTTCAAGTACCAACGGAGAAAGTCGTTTCAAAAAAATATCCATGCATTCAAAAAAACACATAAAGTTTTTGGATTCCTGTATACGCCTGGAAGAACAAGAAGTATTGCTTTCCCTGTTTTTTTTTTTTTTTTTTTTTTTCCTTCTCCTGCGGGGGAATTCCAGCGGCAATAATAATTTATAATAAATACATTTAATGTGCAAATAAGCTGCCGCTCGATCATTATAATAACATCGCTAATAGAAAGTTAAAATTGAGAAATTTTGTTTACGCCTGTACAAGTTTTTTTTTTTTTTTTCAATCATCGTCCACGTAACGCGATGCTCTCTGCTGCACTTTATTTACGACAATGGCCGAGCATTATTTTCTCGTTTGTATGTATGCGCGCATTTGTACATTACACCATGAACTTAACTCAAAAATATACAAGTGCGGTTACTCCGTCGCGTACGATGAACGATCGTACTACCGTTATGTACTCTCGGTTTTCGTCAATTCTAATTGAGCGAATTTAAAAGTTCCCCTCCATCAGACGCTCATTAATTATTTATTGTCGCTTTTGAGCAGCGTATAAAAGAGTATTTACAACCCGTCGATGAACAGAAAACACGCTTATGTACTTAGCTGCACCGTCGCTTAAATTTAACATTCCTTTGCTCACCGATCCGTCAATGTGGCGAGCAGAAGAAAAAAAGAGACATAATTTAAATTTCTCTCGCTGAGACGCATTATAATATATAATATTGTGTAATAAGTCGGATTACCCAACTTGATTTCGTTTTTTTTTCTTTCGTCGCAAAAATTTCACACGCAAACTTTCAGACGTTTAGCGGCTTAATAATTTATTAGGCATTTGGTCTAGCGATTTCGCCTGTGCAAATTTCGGGAATCGCTGATTTTGCCAGAAAGGAAGTACATATCTACGATTGCGATCTCGATGGGTATACGTTTTTTTTCTCACGCGCTGTCTCGTCCGAAAAAAAACGGGCAGCTTTTGAAACAAAAATTTGGATGGATACAATTTTTGTAATCGGCAATCTTCCATCCGCTCACTTGTTGCTATTCATGAATTATTAAGAAATGATCGCCCACGCTTATGTTCATATTGTAAGAATACAATACTCTCACGCATCAGTGAGGGTGTAAGATATTACACCCGCACAAAGGGATAATTGGAAAAGTAACTGAACTTTCTATAGCACTGTTAAATACAATGTTACAAGTTGTAACACCTGATGCACAATTGAATGCACGTGTTATCGCGCATCAATACCAGTAGGTGTATATTACATAAGTTGCGACCAATTTTTATTCAGTGGATTGAAAGCATGAAATGGTTAATTTTCTCTTTCAATTAGAAGTTACCGGTAAGTATAGAGAAAAATTCTTGACGCAACATTGATTGATCTGTGCGTGCATTTTTTCCTCAGCCTCTCCATATCGAATTGATGAACTTTTCCTTCCCGTACGTCCGTGTCAATCAAAAGTGACATATTAATAAACAATAATTCCCCCGGTGATCGACCGATCTCGAGCATCACGCGATCTGTAATGCACCGCAACTTTAACGAAATCGTTGCGCACGCGTGTACTCGTACCCGCACGCAATCGATTGAATAAGCGAATCAAGTCCTCACTTTTTGGCGTTAATATTTTTTCAGGCCCCGCATGTACTTCCCATTAATAAATGTTACTCGCATCCTCGAAGCAATCATTACTTATTCACTCCTCCAAATTGCAGAAGCTGATGGAAAGTCATTTTCTTCCCCGACCCATTTGCATCGGACGAAATGTATGCATGAATACTGTTGTTGAAAAAAAATCCGTGGGAAGCGGCACGACACGCCATCAGTCTCGAAAGTGAGTACTTACGTAAATGAAGTTCGCCGGGATGGAGCTGCTCATATTATATACCGATCGCTCTCATATGTTATCTCTATTATTATAATGAAGCATTCAAATTTTTTGAAACACTGCTGTACGAACTTACATTCGTACCGCACGATCGGGTGATATAGCATACGTGTACAATAATGAGATGCGGGAAATTTTTTATTTTCGGACGAGCAGAGCATGCCATTCGCGTGATCGAGGCCCGGAGAGCTAACTTTTTTTTTGGTGACCATATTGCTCTACATCAGAAATTCTTCGTGTTTTCACCTGAGCGTAAGAAAGTGAAATTGTAAATAAAACGTCTGTTCAGGACGTCAAAAGAATTTTGAATCTATAATACACGATCCGAGTATTTTACATATTGCGAGTAATCAACTGTGCGCGTACGTGCTTTAATTCTCATCCGATGAAGAATATTAAGATCAAATTTGATAGATAAGTACCGGCTTCGTTTTCAAAACACAACTTTATACGATTTGAATCAGACAAAAAAACAACATTCCGGCTATTTCACCACTGAGCTCTGCAATAGAAAGAAATGGTGATTTCATAATAAAATGTTTAAAACAAAAGTTTCAAATCTTTCAACGATACGCTCTAGTATCTACTTAGAATTCAATTCATGTGTGCTGGAGGTGAACTAGGAAAAATTAAATTTTTTACGACAAAAAATGCGTGTCTGTAACTTTCTTGTCAGGATAATAACTCCCCACGATGTCATCCTAATTATCTCAATGGCGAAATAGTTCGGAATTGTATTTTACGTTATCTCAGCATGAAACTTCAAGACTTGCGAGGTTCCTACTATTTGTTTCGTAATCAGCGGGGTCGATGCCACGGAATATCACATATATTCACCTCTACATCTTTTAGGGCGATTACCGACCTTCGTTTACCAGTTCCAGGGGGGCAATGAAACTTTACGACTCCGCATCAGGGCGGCTCTCCTTTGCACTCGCCCGGGAAAAAAAAGAGCCGAAAGTTTTCCATTTACCGCGCGCGCGAGGCGTCCCCCCGCGAGTACAGTATATTATGTTCTAGCTGTTACGAAATCGCTTAAAAAACGCAACGAGAGTTTGAAAAATCAAAAAAGCTCATCGGTCCCGATGGTAATTCCTACGATCTTTATTACTTTGTTTACGTCGAACGTGTACGTTTTCGGAGATGTGGAAAGAGAATTACGTTTTGAAAACCAACAAGGGTCCGAGTCTAATTGTTTTTGATGTTACTGCACCGGGCGTTATTCAGATTTTTTCTCGCGCCTCGCCGATCTCTCTGTACATTATATTCATGATAATCACGATGTTCCCGAACGGCACCGCATCACTAGTGGAAAATCCGTTTGACGGACATGGGGCGTCCGAATGAGAAAATGCAGCCAAGTAACGTACATCCCATCAATAAGTACACGCCGACCGAAAAACAACTTTTACTTATTCATCACACGCGTGCGCGCACGCGGAGGCTTTCAATGGCCAGTACCCATTCTTTTTCCCCATTTTTTAATTCAATATGCGTATACTTGGACCACTGATGAAAAACCTGAGAAAAGCGCCGCGCCAAAGCCGACGAGAAACGCTCAGTCTAGCTCGTGCAAATTTGCTCCGCCGATCTTTTTTTTTCCGCAGCATACTTTCTTACAGCAGCGGCAGCTGTATAGCCATACCGTTACCGGGCACGTCTAGTCGTCGACAAACAATCATCGTATATCCATTATGCGTATTTACGCATCACAAACGCGGAAGTGCCGAGCTACCGGACATACAGATACTTTAGTGATTCTTCTTCTTTCCTCTTTGTATAGTCTTCTGAAGCCTCGCTTTTACGGTCCGTACAGGTATACCTCGGCAAAATGGACTCTTTTGCAAGATGATTTGTCGAGACGCGCGTGAACTTTGAGACAAAATGCACGGCTGCTCGTAAAATCGGCAAGGAACTACACTGCTCACGACGTAACAAACGTTACGAAATTTTCTAAAACGTATTTCCAACGTGAAACGCCCACTACAACTCGCGTGCGAAGAAACTACCGCGGCTGTAGTACGCTTGTACGCCCAATTTCACCTCCGGGCGTGGCGAGAGCTCCTCTGCGACCGGTCGTTCGAAACGCGATATCGATCGAAAATCCGCGCCGCGAGCATCGAGCGCGCTTTTACCGAGGATCGAATTTTCGTTCGGATCGTATAATATTATCCTCGCTCGCGCGTTACGTGAACCCGCGTTTGCCGGAAAGTGTAAGTATAGTACACAGAATCTTCAGCCCCCCCCCCCCTTTTTTTTCGGAGCTCCGATTTTCACGACCACGCATCACCCACCTGTTGCGCAAAGCCTCCGCTTATCTCACTCCGGCACGACTTTGCGCTGATGAAACCGGGTATATATCGATTTGATGGTCTCGCGGCGCCATAACGATGGATCCGAATTGCGATGGGGTGTGTATAGTATTACTTTGAAACGGTATCGATTTCAAAGTCCGTGGCTGTCAGGCTGTTGCGAAGCTGCGTGTCTAACGAAACGTCGTCCATGGGATTTTGAGGCCGAGCCAAATCTCGATTGCGGCGATCGCGCGCGACACCGATTATATGTGGCTTGCTTTCGTTTTTCGGCCGCGTCTCTACACGGCTGAGGCCTTGCTAATGGAAAATGTGTGTACTACTTGTGCGCCCGAAATACGTGCGATAAAAGGTTGCCGAGAGTTCCTGATCCGAACTGGAAATCCCGATTCCGGGCGGGGTACGTCCGTCCGATCCGCCTGCGCGGCTTCCACGAGAATCTTGATCTCGTCTTTTTCTTCTCCGAGACAGGACAAGAAGGCGTGTCGAAGTACTTTCACAGGATCTTGTGAAAATCTAGGTCTTAATTTACAAAAATGGCTCCGAGGTGTAAAAAAGAAGTCGGGCTCTCGGAAATTGATTTTATTACAATTTCACAATAATTACCGTACGGTACACCAAGTACAATTTCAGAATCCCGAACAATTTTCAAGCATACGAAAGGAGAAAAGATCATGCATGACTTTTTATTTCACCTGCAAGTTCAGCTGCCATGTATTTCTGATCGTTTACTATACAAGACTAGAAAATTTTTCAAGCTTTTGACATTGCTTTATTTTGAAAGCTTTGAAAATCCGAGCACAATGTCCGCCAATAGTCGATTACCTAATAAGTAGTCGATGTCGCAAAGGTCGTTCACTGACATTTCGGGCCTTGTCTATGTTTTCAATCAAATAAAAATGCTAATCTGCATACTGAGAAATCGATTGTTCAACGTCCTCAGAGTGTTTCATTCGTATACCGTGCATGGACTATGCGAGGCAACAAATTTAAAAGCCGAAGATCGTCGTAAAAAACACTCGCCAAGTTCGACCGCCGCACTACTTTATGATGCTCACTCTACGCGCGAACCCATAGACGGCGAGTCGTTAGCACCACATACGCTGTACACCGGTTGCACGACACTCGAGGCATCGAATTGTTCGTTGCTCGTGGTTTTAGAAAGTTTGGTAAACAAAAATCCATCCGTAAATACAAGCATACCGCCGGCCGGAAAATTACGTACTCAACGATACATACACCTCTTGCGCACCTGCAACTCTCGTAATACACATTAATCGATCGGGCGATTGATTCATCGATCCAAGTGGACATGGTTTTTTTTCATCCGCTAAGCGTCACATGCTCGTATTGAATATTGATTCTCCGGTATCAGCCGATGCTGACGATGGGATCATCAAAGTCGTCGGCTCCGGCCGCTGATTTACATGGACCGTCGATTCGGAACGGCTGGATTTTCCTTACGATTCGACCACACAAATTCGAGTTTCTAACGCGCACAAGAGAGTACTCATATATGTACACCTCCAAAGGACCCGCGCGAAAAGAGAAAATCGCCTCTGCGCGGACGAACAAAAAGGCATCGAGAGAGAAGAGGATGATAATAACAATACGCATCCGCGCGAGCGAGCAGGCAAGGTCGCGCCGCGCCGAGACAATGAAACACAAAAGCGATGTCCTGGACGCGGTTGCGTGCTGCGGCGGCCGGACGCGCGTATGAGAATATGATAAAAATTCCGGGCGC
>JAPYYV010021354.1:0-15460 GCA_030522625.1 Copidosoma aretas
TTGGCAATACTACTATGTATTATGAATAAAATTTGCTCAAAGAAGATCCGTACAAATGAAAATTCATTTTCCTAGTAATGTACAACATCCTTTTAAATTAAATTCTATGAAAAAGCTGTTTTGTCCTAGTTATTATTTTTTTTATATTATGATACAAATTAAACTACTTTTTAACAGAGTGTCAAAGGTTCCATAAGCATGCATTGTCTTCTTGACATGATTAAGTCGTGCAATAATTTTATTTCACATAGAACATAAGATTTATTGTATAATAATACATAACACTTAATCACGTTTTAGACACTTTTTACGATTCGATAAACGTCTTTAAAACATTTGGAATTTTTTAATTTTTTTCTTTATAAAATTTTGATTGAGACTTGATCAAAACTTCATGAAAGTAATATTACTGGTTATCGGTCACTAGGTAAGTCAGACAAAGGCCGAAAGTTATAGTCAAATTTACAAGCAACATAAAGATTACTTAAGGTGTTTGTAAGATATCTAAAAAATATCTGAAGATCCTCTCAAAATCTTTGCTCTCACTTCGCTCTGCGCGTCAACCTCCAAGTCTATGAAGTCTCTAAGTAAAGTACTAGATTTTTAAGAAAAGTTCTCTAATAATCATGTCTTAATATTAAGGTGGATGGGTCATGAAAAACAAAAACTGACCGATCTCAATAAAAATTTAGCATGTTATAAATAAACTCATAGTATACGTTCTTTAAAACAATGAGACGATTTCTGTGTTTCGTATAATAGATATTTAATCCAAAGTTCGTGCATTTTTCCTTGTTATAAATGGCGTCTTATGGAGTAGTACGTCATGTTAATCACTGTTTTTGACTATTTGTCATGAAAAATTTACAGTTTTCTTGTAAAAACTAATATGTTATAGTTTAAAAGGTTTGACTAATATTATACTTCAATTTTAAAATAATTTTGTGTCGTTGTTGAGATATTAACTTATGAAATAAAAATAAAGTCATAAAATAAAAGTGTAAAACGGAAAATGAAAATGAAAATACTTGTTTTCTAAGGTACCAATAAAATATAATTACAATAAAGTAGTAATATGCAGGGACATGACCATTTTTAAGATTTAACAGTATTTTAAACAAACCAATCGTTCAATTATTTACTAAATGATCCTTTTTCCGACAGATGGCGTACGTCTCGTGACCCATCTACCTTTACTCATAAAATATTTGATAATAAGTGTAATGTATTCAAAAGTCTTGTCTTTGTAAACCCGTTTCTTAGGTGGCTCTCATTCACTGTACTAAATTTGTGATATGAGTTGAGTTCTCTTTTGACATGCTTCAATAATAAGATATTTAAGTAGAAAAGAGGTGTGATTTTATTGAGTTTAGAACGGATTGTTGCATAGAATTTTGTAACATTTCATAAGTTCATATTCTTCATTAAAAACTTTTTAAATCTTTTTGCACTTCCTAAATTGTTTCTGAAAGACTTACCAAAGGAAATTTTCGAAAATATTAAACATGTGATGAGTTAGGCGGAATTGTTTGTACAAAAATGAGGGTTTGAAGTAAATTTTTGAAAATAACTGATCTTTAGGTCATAAAATCACAAATAGTTGATCATACATTACAAACAGGGCAAATTATACAAATCAGAAAGCAATAATCACAACGTATTGCAATAGACCCATCACAATTCTATGTCCAGTGAATAATAACAGTTATCATGAACAGCAGTGTATGCAATAGACAACAGGAAAAATAAATTCGTATACTATTGGTGATATACATATGTATAATAAAGAGCTCAAGAAAAACGTTTAAGAGCTTTGGTTGTTTGTATTCATGTACTCTTTCGAATACAACGCATTAAAAAATTTAGATATAGTGGCACCAATATAGCGGCCAGAAACCCCAAAAACATTAAGAGCGGAAATTATAATGCTTGTAAAAATTCAAAGAAGTTACCAGGTGAGACGGTTTTCGACTCAAATTTTAGCTACTACACACTCTTTAAAAGATCACATAGTAGGTTACCGAAATCCAGCATGGCGGGTCTATTATAGTGACTAATGAATCGATAAAGTGAACGAATTTTTAAAAATCAATCTATTTGGACAAAATTTGGTATATAAGGATTTCTGTGGTTACTGAGGACGAATATTAGGATAAATCTCTACAATTTAAGATGGTGGATCCAATATGACTACTTGGAGTGTGGAAAATCAACTTTTGCTCGATGAATGTATGTGAGTACATACTTTATAGGTTATTAAGTTCCCTGAATTTAAATCTACTGTCAGATTTCAATTTTTATATAAATAGCTTTGTTTAAAGGGGTTAATACTGTCATTGTTTTAAATTTTCAATGCCAGCATTAGTTTTTTCTCCAATTTTTTTATTATTTAGTTTTAAAAAAAGTTTTTTTTTACTTTTTACTTATTTCTTATCGTTCTTGTAATCATTAGGTTCATCTATATACTGCATGATAGCATGTTAACTGTTTGCACTAAATATATTCTTACATTCAATGTGGAATTAGAGCTCACGATAAATAACGTTTTTTTGAACGAATTTAATGTTAAAATGGCTTGAAGACTTGCTCGATTAGCTTCGCACGTAAATGTGGCATCTCAACCGTTGCAGACACATTTGCCGTAAGCGGTTGCGTGGCAATGCAACTCTGCTAAAATATTAAAATCGTCATAATGTTTTACTAACCTACACGTTTGGCTTCGAATTTTGAAGTTCTGCCTAATACTATCAGTAATATATTTAGTATTTTGTATGTGTATTTCCATGTATACCTATTTCTGGACTTTTACGTTTCTATAACCAACTTATTCCTTTCTATCCTAATATGACCTACCTACCCCAATTATTTATCTCTCCTTTCCTAACGCCCCGATACCCCCGAGTATGCGAGTCCCTAGGGCAAAGTTCCCCTTAGTCGACTCGGCCATCCATCCTACTGGGTACTAATTACAGGGTGCAGCGATCGTCTCAAGCATACTACGGCAGGTATCAAATTATTGAAAGAATCTCCTCCATTAACTATTCACCTTGCAGTACCTATTGTTAAAATCGACAGTGACTTCACCGACGAGCTGGCCAGGTGTTAGCTTTCCTCTGAAGGAAGCCCCTGGAGCTCCAGACATCGTTTGGAAGAATCCACTGATCGTCTTAAAAAATCAGATAAGTGATTTTTGGCATCAAGGGTACTCCGTCCATCGAAAAAGCCCGAGACAAAAATCTTGATAATTTTCGACGGGATTCGAGCCCGGTCTTCCTCGGAGTTTCTCAACCAGGAAGCTAACACGCTAACCGCTAAGCTATCGAACCTCCCCTGTCAGTAATATAAATTACTTTATTAATTTTTGGACAAATTTTCTTCATTTCCGATATCATCTTTTGCTGTACTAGGAAAACAGAAGCAGGGTCATGAGTCGTACAGTGAGATGAAACAATAAAACTAACATGCTTTATATCAATTAGGTAGAAAAATCTTCTGTGCAAAGACATTATTTAGTGTGTATATGTCTGTTGTTTGCCACGTCCTAAAAATTACATCACTTACACCCGCTGATTCAAGATTATTTGTTACATGATCCGAAAATTGTTCTGAATGTGGACTAAAGTCGTCCTTATCTAAATAACAAGAAAGTTGTTAGTCCTTGCACAGTACAAATTATGAGCAATCCTTGTAATATCTTATTAGAGTATCAGAATTTTAGGTAAGTTCTTTTGAATGTAAAGCTTTAAGCATATAATTGAAATCTTCATATATGGTGCATACGCAAACACTATGTGTTCCTTTACCACCAGCAAATACGCACCATTCTAGTCTGAGCTCAGTAAACTCACTCGAACCTATTGGGTTATCTGGATATAGTTCTTTAAATTTATTGTTAACGTTTTATGACTTTATCTACTGTATCTTGATGGTAAGGTTTTACCAGCGTTTGAGATTGGCATAGATAAAATACATTGTTCTTTTTGAAATTTTCTCCCTTAGTCACTATTTACCTAAAAGTTTTAATTCTTTAGCAATTTTACGAGCAGACCAACAATTGGGAGCTTTTGTAAGAATCGATACTCGTAATAAATCATTTTCAGAAGCACTGCCAAACTTTTGTTTCAGTCCCTGTCGTAAATTCCCTCATTCTTCTTCTTCAGACAGACAATCTTGGTTTGCAGCAGATGATTCGAAATTACTTTCAGATAAAGAAATGCTTTCTTCACACAGTATGCACTAGTGTCTACACTAGAGTTATCCTGTAGATTCTCATTTTCATGATATGCATTTTAGAGCTTTTTACAAATTTTTCTTGCGTGCAGAGCTACATTGAAAAATTTTTCTATCATTTTCTTTGTCACATTTTTTAGATCGACCCCTGTATGACTATCTATTGCATAAGGATTCGTGCACCTAGAACCTGCAAGTTATAGTTTATAAAAATTTTGTTGAAGAGATATCTTATAAAAATTTATCTTGATATTTTTTATTACAAGAAATGATGCATTGATTGAAGCCTAATAAACCTCATTTCGAAAAGTGTACAAACTTTAGGTAAGCAATTTATTGCATGATCAAACCATCAATATGTTACCATTAATATGAGCATATCGCTATACATGCACATGATACGTTGAATTCTCGGTTTTTCGGTGTGCTGGATTCAAATTTGCCATTATTTTTATAAAATAATTTGCTAACGCAATTTTTTCGAACCCTTAGCCTGAAAAAGGGTTAAATACCCTAATAACATTAATTTCCTTTTTTACTCAACAATTCAGAGAATAGAAAAAATAATAAAAGTACTTTTTATTACAAATTTTACATATTCAGATTTGTAAGCTGGAAGTTATTAATGAAAATAAGATGAGTTTAAGAATCATCCAGGACATTACAAATTGATATATATTTCAGAGTCCGCCATCTTTAATTGTGTGCATTTGACCTTAGATTCGTAATCAGCAACCACAAAACCTCCGTGTACTAAATTTGGTCCAAACTAGTCGATATTTCAAAATTTGTCTTCCTAGTCGGTATATTAGACGCCATACTAGATCCACTATCTTAAATTATATTGATTTTACCTGAGATTCGTTATCAGGAACTACAAAAACCCCATATACCATATTAGGTTGAAATCGGTTGATTTTTCAAAATTCTTGTACATCATCGGCGTCTTAGCAGACATATTAGATCCGCTATCTTTGATTGTGTGAATTTAACCTGAGATTCGTCATCAGCAAGTACAGAAACCTATATGTACCAAATTTGGTCCGAATCAGTGGAGTTTTTAAATTCGCCTATCTTTTTGACATTTTAGCCACTATATTGGATCCACCATATTAAATCTACCATGTTGGATTTCGAAAACCTATTATTTGATCTTTTGAACGGTGTATATAGTAGCTACGATTCGAGTCAAAAAACGTCTCTCATAATTGCTTTTTCTAATTTTTACAAGCATTTTAATCTCCACTTTTGATGTTTTTGGGGTTTTTGGACGATGTATTGTTGCCACCATCTCAACATTTGTTAGTGCGTTACGTTGTATTTGAAAAAGTACATGGATACGAACAATTTCTGCCCTCAAACGTTGTTCTTAAGCTCTTTCATGTGTGGCTGTAGGTGTTGACTGTTTGATGTGGAATTACCCTTGTACTAAACTTTTAGATTTACTACAATTATTACATAATTACTTAAAAAATTATCTAAATATGTATTTTTGAACAATTCCGTAATTTTATGTAATTATATTATTTAAAAAATTTATTGAATTATCTATTGTTCAGAAAAATTTGTTATATGAAATTTTTGATTAAACAATGAAAGTCTAACATGCTTTCTCTTATGCTTAGCACTTTGTTACTCCACAATTATTAAACATAATATATTTAAACTTCATCTTCTTAAAACATTTATTGTTTTAACAAATGCCGCTGTATTTGAGGTAAACATAGAGTCTTACATTTCTCTTTAATTTTAAGACTTACTTATAGTTTGATTCCGTCGATCTTTAATTTTGATTTTACATTCAATTTCATGAAATTTGTGGAAATTCCGTAATACTGCATATAATAAAAAGAAGTGATAAAACATGCTCGAATGTATTACGAATTCAAATAATATAATTACTAAAGTTAGAAATAAAAAAAAAATACAGTTTAACATTTAATCGAAAGTTATTGGTGGGTCAGCGGTGATCGTATTGAGTGAAATAATTTGGTTGACTATGTTAATAGACGACGTATATCTTTGTTTGAAGGAAACATGATTACGCGATCGCCTCCCGGCAGCGCTAACGCGCGTACAACCAATTTTTCATTGAATATTAATGAAAATTTGGAGGTGGTACCGAGTGACGCGGGGGGCAAAAAGAAAAATAACAAGAAAACAAACACAAGCGTTCCTTTTTCGGATCGCATACTACGGTCCACTAAAAATGAGCCACAAGACAATTCGCCCGAAGCGGAGGGGGCTGTCAGATTTACTCGTGCAGATAATTAATATCCCCCCAATAATCAAACGCGGAATTTGTTCGATTTTGATAATGATCAAAATACACGAGATAAGGATAGGAAATTTCGGGAAATGGAAGAGATGATTGAGCGTTTATCTCGCGTCAATATACAGTTAGAACAAACAATCAACAGAAACACTGATCTATTGACGCAAACACGAAATCAAGTGCATGAGATTCAGACGGATTATCGTAACCGACTGCGAAATCTTGAACAAGCTCAGATTAATTTCCGACAGGCCGCTGAAAATATTCAAAATAACCGAATAATTTATCTGGGTAACAATCTACCGGGAATTGGGGGACAAGTTACCCCGCCGATAAAAATAAAATTACCAATATTCAGCGTGGCTGCGTATGAACATTCGACCCAATTTATACGTGAGCTGAGTGATTATATTCACGGTATGCGGATTGGCCGGACGGAATTTAGGTACGCTTTGAAAGGTACAGCCGCCGATTGGTGGTTCTTTGTCTCTGAAAATATACAAAGTTTCGATGAGTTTAGGGACCAATTTTACGATAAATATTGGAATGAAGATATGCAAGTAGGAATTCGCCGCAAGTTAGAATTCATGTTTTACAAAGCGGAAAAAAATTACTCTCGAAGCGAATACGTTTTGCATCTTTACAATAAAGCACGATATATTACACGGGCGCCTACTAAGTTTAAAATGGTCCGCCAATTCGCTCATCATTTTGATAGTCAAATACAACAAGTCATGCTCATGAGAGACATTCGTACTATCAATGATTTAACACGAATGCTTGATTCTGAGATAGTTCAACACCGATCCGGTCGACAATAAATCAACAAAATCGGTCGAGTTTTCGGAATGAGTCGAATCGCCAGAATAATAGTTATCCCCAATCTTCATCTTCTTTTTCTCCAAATTTCTCACGAAATACGCGTAATGATCGGTCCAATCAGGAAAATTGGCGGACCAATGCTGATAAGGGAACAATAAACGAAATCGTGATCACGTAATCGGAAAACTGAGCGACGTTGTGAGTCATACGTCCCCTTACCTCACGACGGACACGTTTACGGGGAATAATAATGATTTTAATCTATATCATATCGGATCTTTTTATGTTTCTCCACGTGAGGACTTGTTGAACGAGGAAAATTATAATCATGCGAAATATATGGACAGACGGGAAGTTGCCAAGTGTCCTGAGATCGAAATTATGATTGGTGACGTTTTGGTCGAAGCACTTTTCGATACAGGAAGTTCGGTAACATGAATCTATGACTAATTTTTTTAAAAAAACGAACTTAATTTTCAAAGTTGTCTGTCGTCTCCTACTACTGGGATAGAAGCGATTTGGTTCGTAGGTGAGAAGTTGGCGTGGATTAAACGTCAATTTCAAAGCACGGTCCGTGATGGGAAGGGTCAATTTACTTTTGATTTTTTGTTGTCCCGAATTTAATACGTGATTGCATAATCGGAATAGATAGTCAGACCAAGATGCGTGTCACGATTGATACCCATAGTGGTTTGATTACCTTTCCAATGGTCGATTCACTTGAAAAAATTCATTATGGGGGATCAAGTTTAGGAGGGTTCGATACAAAATTCATTCAAGAAATTATCACGCAATCAAATATGATTTCCAAGCAGGATATCAACGAAAAGACTGAAAATATTCCACAATTATCGATAGAGCAAAAATCATCTTTGAGATCGTTAATTACGAGATATCAACACGTATTCAGCGACAAACTGGGGTGTTTCCGTAACTATAAACATTTGATTGTTAATGATCGTGAGCCTTTCTACATAAAGAATACCCTGTACCGATGCGTTTTTGAGACCAAGTGACAGAAGAAGTCGATAGGATGCTTCAACTTGGAATCATCGAAAGATCAACAAGTCCATATATCAATCCGTTACGACCTGTTATTAAGGCGAATGGCAAAGTTCGATTATGTTTGGATGCGCAAGAGTTGAATAAACGTTTGCAAAACGATCATGATGGGTCTTTGGATGTTGATGATCTTTTCCGTAAATGTCAGAACATTGGGTACATGACCAGTCTAGATTTAACTACTAGCTTTTGGCAGGTCAAATTAGACAAAGCGTCGCGAAAATATACGGCCTTTTGACATCAGGGCCTTACTTACCAGCACTAACGTGTGCCTTTCGGTTTGAAAATTAGTGGAGCGGCTTTATCACGTGCAGCAGAATCTATTCTAAATAAAGTGACTGGATCAGTTTTTGATTTTGTTGATGATTGGTTATGTATCTCCTCTGATTCTGAGATCCATTTAAAAGATTCAGAACGTCTATTCTGAGATCCATTTAAAAGATTCAGAAAATTTATTTTTGTTTATAGGAAATCCGTTTATGGGACACTTATTAACAAAAAAGGGTATTCGGATTGATCCGGATAAGGTACGAGCAATTCATGAGTTTTCGCAACCGCGTGATGTTAAACAGTTACAAGCATTCTACGGACTGATCAACTTTTGTTCTAAATATTCCGTTGAACTTACTGCAAAAATGCAGCCTTTGCTGAACTTACTAAAATCAGGGATCAAATGGTCCTGGGATTCTGAGCAAACCACGGCATTTGATAAAATTAAAGAAATTTTTACAAGTGAATCGATGCTATCTCACCCCAGGATGGGTGTGCCCTATGTTTTATATACTGACGCGACTTGTAACGGTCTGGTGGCTCTTTTATGCCAAGCCGACAGGGAAGGTTGCGAGAGAGTCGTGTACATGGCCAGTCGGACGCTCAAAAATGCTGGAAAAAATTATTTTACCACCGAATCAGAACTTTTGGCCATTGTGTGGGCGCTAAATAAATTTCGCTCATTTATTTTGGGCGTCCGCACGGTTGTAAAAACGGATCACCGGGCTTTATCATACTTGTTTTCGTGTCCTACTCTTAATGGGAGATTAGAGCGGTGGATGCTAGCTATTCAGGAGTATAACATAGAAATCACACATATCAAGGGATGTGAAAATAAAGCGGCGGATGCTTTGAGCCGACAGTATGAAAGTGTAGAGCGCCCGGTTCAGAAAAATTTTTCCATATATTTATTAATTATCCGCTCTCCGTGCACTGAGCTTGTCGATAAATTAAAAGGGTTAAAAGGGACTCAAGGGGAAGATGAGGAAGTAAGAAGATTAAGAAAAGTTCAATTGCCAAAGTACCTCATGATTAATGATATCTTATGTCAAAAATTGGGAGAATCATTTCGAGTGGTAATTCCCAAATCATTAGTACCGTTATTGGCGCAGGAAACGCATGAACTCTATAGGCACATAGGATCTTCTCGATGTATAAAAATGATAAGTGCATTTTTTACATGCACTGGGATAAGTAAATAAATTGCACGGAAAATTCAGTGCTGTGATTTATGCCCAAAAACAAAGGTGTATACGGGGGCCAATTATTTTCAGACACGACCCATTATCCCAAAGGGACTTAATGACCTCGTATCTCTTGATTTTTATGGACCTCTCCCTATGACACAAGGGGGTTTTCGGTACATACTCGTGACAGTCGATGTTTTTTCTAAGTTTGTTGTACTATACCCCATTAGGAAAGCAACTACACTAATAACTCTTAACCGGATATCAAACGATTATGTCCCGAAATATGGGAAACCAAGACGTATTCAAAGCGATCAGGGGACCCGATTCACATCGAAATTATGGTCTGAAAAGCTTTAATCTAACGATATTCGTCCTATTTTTTCGGCTGTATGACACCTGTAGAGTAATCATGCAGAAAAAGTCATTAAAGAAGTTGGACGATTTTTTAAAGTTTTAGTGTCAGGTAAACGCTCTGGGTGGGTAAATATGTTGCGATAATCCAACAGATTATAAAGGACACGCATCACGATACTACAGACTTTACCCCAATCGAGCTCCATCTTAAAATTCAACCCAAAAGATTTTAGATACAATATTGGCCGATAACCAAGAATGAATCGATCCTACACGAACAAAAAATTATTTTTGCGGCAGCACGTATAAAAAAAAGGGGGTTAAGCAAGCGGATTACTTTAATAAAAGCCATTCATTGCGAAAGTATAAAGTCGATGATAAAGTCCTTGTTAAGGCATGTAATTTTTCTATCGCCGGAGCCGGGATCTCGGCAAAATTTCTGCACCTTTATCAAGGACCGTTTATGATCACGCACCATATTAATGAGGCAACTTATGAGCTCACGGAGCCGGGTACATTTTCAGTATGGGGAGTCTTTCACGGATCGGAACTACGATTATATTTCGAGAAAGATGGGGGGGCGATCGGCGGAGACGGCAATGACTAAATCGCAAGATTCGACGAATGACTTTGCGAATGAACCAAATTCAAAAAAATCTGCAGATCGTTCGTGCCAAGCTCAAAGAAGCACGAGTACCTCTTGAGACTGAGACAAAAGACAACCATCCCGAGGAAGATGTATTAATTCTGGATTTTGAAGAGTCATGGGACGAATTGGATAAGATGTGCCTTGATGATTAATTATTAAATCGCTTTCAAAATAAAAAAAAAATATATAAATACAAAATGCATTACTTCCTCGATCGACGCTTAAAACATCCTGGCTGTCGAGAAAAGTTTCCTCGTCATCTGTAGTCCGGCGGCGATCGTCCCTACGATCTCTACGCTGAGTGTTTGGTCGGCCACCGCCACCACCACCCTGTCTGCCACTACTGGGGCCGTAAGTGCTGCTGCTACCCTGACCGCCTTGATGATGACCTCCTCTCAGGGGCAAGTCACGAATTCTATCCTCGCTGTTGTCCATGTCTCGACCAATATATTGTGTTTAACTTTCTAGGTCTGAGGAATGTCGGCGTCCCGAACTGATCGCAATTCGGCATCTAATCACCAGTCAACATAAACTGATTCTCAAACTCGTATCTTACTCTACAACAAGAAATTACAAATTATTATCGTTTCTAAAGTATCCACCGGGTGACCAACCCCAACTAATTCGGCAAACAATACCGTCGAAAATTATAATTCATAAACAATTTCAAATTTATTTGGCACACAGCACTTAATCTTAATCGACATTTTTCGTAGAGATCAAGATTAATATCGACTATCAAAATTTCCTTAATCCAATTTAGTTAAATTAAGAATCGCCACGAACCATATGTCGTTGATACTGGGATCTAGAGTCCCATTAAATAAAATATACTCCCTTACGAAATAAACTCAAAATAAATCACAGATAATTCTTCTCACAAGTTACTACAAATCTAACTTTTTTCGACTCAACCACGTATCTTCGACCATGGTTCGGTTTTTACTCTCGCCTTTCTCTGCACCTTAATCAAGAGTCACTCCGTGTAATAATATTACACAGAAAAAAAATAATAACAAAAATGAACAACGTTTACAGCTCGTCAGCACCACTTATTAAGGCATTTTTCACGGAGCCGGACACCTCACAATACGCACATCGATCACACGGAATTATTTTCCGAGCTTTTTATCATTGTTAGAAACCCACAAGTTATGAAAAAAATAAAACAAAATACGGGCGTAGACTGCGGACATTCGCGTAAACTGACGAATGATTATAACGGGAATACTCTAAATTTCAGAAAATCCGACACAGTAAGATTTCGCCCATCACCCTGTGTAATTAGGCCAGAGATCTTAGGTGTTACTCCCTGAATACTCTTTATGGAGTTTATTCCTAAATAAACACAGGGATAAGTGGGGGTCAATACTCACTTACTCGCTTACGTAGTTACTCGGCACCTCAGGAGCCTCCGGGAGAATGACTTTTTCCCTTCGCCTCTCGACAAACTGCCCGCCCTGACCCCGACTTCCGAGCCTTCTCGTTTCTATTCCCCCCCTTCTCGTCTTTTAGAGCCGAAACCGCCGTAAACGCCGCACCGTCATGCGCTCACATAAGCCCCAAGGAAACTTGCGCACCACGCCCCTATGACGTCACACGCCCATATATACAGTTATTCACGCCTCCCGTCTTTGTTAAACTCAATATTTCCGAGTATTATTGAATTTAAATTTTTCGCGTTCCAATAAACTCAAGAAAAAATTAGAAACTTTGTTTTTTGAGACTATATATTCTATGCTGAAATCGTCTTTCTTTACTTTTCAAGTTCCTGGTTACTACTAAGAAAGCAAACGTCAAGTATCAATATAAATATTTAATTCAGTTGAACATTTTTTTTCTTATGGTCAACCATACATTTTCTTATCAAAATGCGACTTTGAAGATGTAATTTTGTATAGAAACTATTCATAATGATGATCATAAAATGTAAATACTTTTCGGTAAGAGTTATCTATGACTAATAAAAAAATAAAAATTAGACGATTTTACTGTGTATAATTTGTATAAATTAAAAATATTATGTTTCTTATGTTATTATTGAAAAAGATTTTTGTGTGTTTGATACATCATAAAATAATTTTTATAATTGTTTTTTTTTTATTTGTACTATTGTTTTTACGTACACTAGAATAAAAATAAATTTTTTATTTCAGATACATAGACAGGTTGTTTTTGTCTTCTTGCACTACGTAGAGCATCTGTCGATGACCCTGGATTAAATATTTTATAAATTCATTGAGTATTTGTTGTCCATATATTATTTTATGATATTATATTATCATTTGTATTCGATCAGTAAATAAATTCCTTTTTTATGAATTTAAAAATAACAATCTTGTGAGCCGGAGCAATATGTCAAGGGTGGTATAAAACCTCACTATGAAACAAATGTTTTCTCTTTCTATTAAAATTTTTTTTTTTCAATTTAAATACGAATCAAGGGAGTTCTTCCTTATATTTTATAGAAGCTGTAGGGAGATGTCATCGCGATTAAGTAATTAGATTATGTAAACATAGCTTACAGATAAACTTGCCATTCATATTTAAAAAATTATTATTTTAAATAGAACGATTAATTATCCAAATACACCATAAATTATATTAACATATACTTCATTTCTTACATTAATTTAACTTATAACCTAATCAAACAAATTATGTGCCATTTTTTGCAATCAGAACAAAAATCATTTTTGTGGTTGTGGAGTCGCTTTTGCCTTTTCAAAACACGTTGGTTTTCCTCCGAAGGATAGGAAATTGTACAGGTGCTGTTAGGGGTCGTGAGGGGAGGACTTAGGGTGCACGCTAGATCTTAGATGTTTTAGATGAATTCAGAAATGTAGAGGGTTATGAGAGTAGGGTATAAATCTTTGGCTGCTGTTGAAAGACTTTGATTTTCTCTTAGAAGGATTCTGAAATGGTCTCTGAAGTGTGGTTACTAAGACAGCTGTTCAAAAAATTTAAAAATTTGGCTGTCATTGTAAGAATTTGAAGGTGTAGAAAACTTTGGAGGGCGTAATGGGGACTTGGGCGCCGAGGGGCATAAGGGGGCATACTCAAAATGGGGGGGGGGGGCTTGACTAGTTTGAAACACATAAGAAACAAATGTTTTTTCCGTTTTTTTGAGGGCCATATAGAGATTTTAGGGGAGTCAATTGAAAAAGAAGAGGTGGCGTAGCGGCGAGAGGGGCATGTTGGGTTATACTGTTAAACAAAAAGTGGAAAAAATCATGCCTTTTTTACGTTATTTGTTGATAAATTTTTACTTGGAGTAAAGTTGGTGTAGTGGTGCGTGGGGAGGGAGACAAGGGGGGCTATTTTGTCTGCCCTACACGAACTTAATGTATAATATAGAAAGACATATATGCATCCATAGGTTTTCTTATCTTTTTAAGCCGATAATTTTTACTTGTAATAGTGATTGCGAGTTATTCCTGTGTACTAAGTATAAAACAGTTGGCACATCGACTGAAAAACGTTCCTGTGGAATGAGTGTCGTTCACAAAATCTTTAGATACTGGAGATGAAAAAACCATGATGTACATACATATACATATCTATATATATATATATATATATATATATATATATATATAGATTTGGATGTTATGTATTTAAATTTAATAATATGAGGGACAAAATAAGTTCTAATTCTATTTATTAAATAATTCTACGAAAAGTCACTTATCTATTATTTATTAATTACATCTTACACTTTTAATGTAGTTTTAGTACATCGAGAAAACAGCTTTATTTTTTTCATATACTCTATCATTTGTGTCATACACAACTTATTGTTATAATCATTATAATAAAACCTAAATGATTACATCCTTGATAGGCAGTAGTTCAACTGCTCTGATACGCTTTGTAGCACAGAAACCACCTTAAACAGCGACACATTTTCTCCAACTATTTTACGGATCCGTGGTGTTTCTTTCGACCGTTAACCTTTATTGTAATGGCCATTTTCTTCCATACTGAAGGTTGCTCATCACTCCTATATAGCTCATATTTTGCATATTTTATTATAAATGATTATGAAAAGTTATGAAACCTGTTACTTTACGTTAAAATAATATAGCTAGTGTAAAATATCATGCGATTCTATTTATGAAATTTTGTTGTTGAATTTTTCAGATACCGAAGCTAGAAAAAAAATTCAATACATCACTTCAATCTTTTTCAATTACAATTTGGTTTCAGTTCAAAATAGGTTTACGAGAAAAATCTATTGTTTACATAGAAATACGAAAAAAAGTGAACAATTGAATTTTTTGGAAAACCTATCCAAGTTTTTGCAATTTTTTCCATTATTTCTTCCGATACATTTGTTCAAGAAAGAGATCAAGCCTAAAAAATTGAAAATCAGATGTGAGTTAAAAAAGATTAAGGTAATTTATTGAATTTTATTTCAAGCTCCAGGATGAGAAAAATTAAAATGAAATTTAAAAAAAAAGCATGATATTTAGGACTAGCTACATTATTTTCAGAAATGACGAAAGACTTAAATACTTGGTGTAGAAGCATGACTCTTTATTATATAACTATTTACAATTCAATATTTCGCCATTACCATAATGGCCTCTTCAGGAAGATCAAAGC